>VCAU01000164.1:0-57207 GCA_015844325.1 Aspergillus nanangensis | reverse complement strand
AAAAAAAAAAAAAAAAAAAAAAAAATTAACACATGAACATAAACATAAACATGATACAGCGAAAACAAGCCACGACACCATCTAATCCAGTCCGCAAGATCAATGCTAAAAGAGAATCAATCATCCAACGTCGTTAATTACACCGCGCTGGTGAGCTTCATCTATCTCGGAACAAAACACCACCGCCTTCCCCCAACAAAGGAAGAGATCAAAGAATTACCGTATCGTTGAATAGACTCATGACCGTGTCAAAAATATTACACGTGTTCGTCCCCAGCCAGACTGCGGTACCCACCGCCACTGTACATCCGAGACGGGGACTCATACATGCGATTATAGTTGACAACTTCCCCGCCAAGCATGGCAGCCCCGGTCTCGCGTCGTCTGAAATATGGCGCCGAGTCGCACCAGAAGTCTCGACAGTTCGTGACTACCCCGCGTGAGAAAGGATTCTTGGGTCGGGCGGCGCCAGGACCCTCGCGAAGTCCATCCCGTGCGGTTGCGAAAAATGTGTCAATTCCCAGCAGAGAGGACCATTGCTGGAAGCAGCCATGTTTTCGGTGACGGGGTGGACCGTCCCGGGCAAGCGCTGGGTTCGGTCCCTGGCCAGACGCTGAGAATCCAGCCGCGTCGAATGAGGTCGTCCCGGCAGTCATGGCCGATGCAAAGGCACGCGTGCTCGGATAGCTTCGGTCGACCGAGTGGCCTCTCATGTTTTCGTATGTTGTCTGGTTGCGGGAGACTTGGACCAACTGGACCGCACACAGCATGGTAACCCAGACCAGCTGGATAATAATCCAAATATTTAGGACCAGTGTAAATGTATCACGAACCACATAACTACACAGCTCATCGTTGATGACATTACACTGCGGCGCTGCAGGAGCGGGCAGAACATTAATGTCTATATGCTCTCGTTAGTTGAATTATGACCAGTGTTCTCGGAACAGTCGCGCACTCACAATTAAATGTCAGCTGCACGAACAAGATAATCCCAACTTCCAGGCAAATGATATACAGAACAAAATGGCGCAGGTTATTTGCTCCAACGCAGTTATCGATCCAAGGGCAATGGCTACAGCAGTTAGCAAAGGGATATTGCACTATTCGGGCTTAAACCTACTGGTCATGCTTCGCGACGCAGCGTCCACAGCGCCTGCAATGCTTGCTTCGCAAGGGCTTTCGGGCCATGCATGGAACGCAGAAATTCTCCTCGTCGAATTTCCATTCTGAAAAGAGTTCACGGATGACCCCGCGCTGCTGGCTTCTGCTGCCAAGTTTTGGAACAAATCCGGGGTCACCAACCATGGCAAATATATAGAAATAAGCTGTCAGGCTGAAGAATATCACAAAGAAGATGTTCAAAATCGAGGATGTGGAGTAGGTCGCTAAGGAGAACATTAGCAGAACAATTTGATAGTCGACGACTTATCCATTTACACACCTGGAAGGACATAAAACACGTATCTGACGCCGACCCAAAACAAAGAACCGGCAAAAACACCAGCGAGAAAGGGCTAGATGCAATAACAAATTAAATGATTAGTCTCTGGCCAAGAGCGAGGTACAGTGTTTGCGCCGAGGGTGAAGTGGAGCATACCGTCTTTTGAAGCACTCTGTACTCCGATGGGGCTTTGCTAGCAACCTTTTGTGCAACCCATTGCAGACCGAAGAGAACAACCAAAGTGACGGGAATCGCAGCATATATAACTATATTGCTGAGAATCCATAACGCGACGAAGATCATGAAAAACGGCCAAATGAAGAAGAACTTCGACATGACGGCTTTGTCTCGAATCCACGAAGTCATCCCTATGGGGAGGACTTTCGTATTCCCATCAAAGTTGTAGCCACATTCGTCCAAAGCACGGTACCAGACACGCGTGGTATTCATCTCACCGGCGACCACCGCTGGTGTCTTCCCATCGCTGGTCTCCGTAAACCTGTCGGCTCCGTATTCGATGAGTTTCTGAACACAGGGCAATGATCCCTTCACCAGGGCCCAGTGAAGGGGCGCTAGGCCACCGTCATCGACAGCATTTGCGTTCGCGCCCCAGCGCAAGAACAAATCCACACAAGCCGGAAACCCCTTATAAGCCGCCCACATCAGCCCAGTGTGGCCCTGTTGGTCGGTAACATCCACCGGGATTTCCTGGTGGAGGAGCAGGGCCAGTAAGAAAGCGTTCCCATCGATTGTGGCCAAATGCAGAATGTTGTAGCCTTGTACATCCGTTAGGAGGGGGTCGGCGCCGTGTTCGAGCAACAGATGGACGATATAGTAGTGACACCGTTGGGCTGCCCACATAGCCGGCGTGGCTACAGACTCGCCTCCTTTGACATTCACATCCGCTCCACAGTCGAGGAGAAACTTGCACATCGCATATTGGTTGTTGATAGCGGCCCACTAGAGACAAAGAAAAGAGGGTCAGCGAACATCCTAATCGCCCACTACCAATAGTTTCCGAACAAGGTGAGACGCACATGTAATGGGGTGATCCCTTCTTCGTCCTGGTAGGTAGCCGTAAACTTCTTTTCGTCAAATAGTCGTTGCATGGCGGGAACCTCCCCAATTCGGGCAATTTGCATGACATCTTCCCCGATTGGAATCGAGCCTTTGACACCTCCACGTTCGGGCTTTATTGACTTAAGTTCGACATTGACATCTTCCGGGCTAATCTGTGGGGAGGATGCGGAGCCCTTGCCATTGGGGCCGGAAGGAGAACTCGAGCTGCCTGAAGACATCTGTGCTTATATACTGGAGATATGTATTGTGATAAAGGAGACGGCGGTTTGCTTGAACCCAGGGGTGGGAGTGTGAGATAGGGACGGAAACGAGTAGGGTGAAGCGTTCGGCGACTTAGAGCATTGCGCAATCAAACTGACAATTCCGCAAGTTGATCGAGGTCCATACAGGGAGCGTATGTCTCCCACGGAAAGTTGAGTGAAATGGAGAAAGAATAAAAGGGCGTAAAGACGCACAAAAACGCAAAAGGGGGGCGAGTGAGAGTTGGAGAGAGAGAGAGAGAGAGAGAGAGGGTGTTTTTTTTTTTTGGGAACTCGGGAAACTCCTTTGCAGCGCTCTGGCCGCGACCTAAAAAAGGACACTAACTATCTCACCCCCCATACTTGGATGATCTCCGCAGCCTCACGAGGGGGTTTCTGGTCGCAACAAGGTTCAGAGGAGTTTCTGTACACCTATAGGTTTTTGGGGTTTATTCACGAATTTTCCTTCAATTCTTTTCTTTCTATCCTGTTGTTTGTTGTTGTTTTGTTACATTCAAGCAGTCATCTAGTGATTACTCAGCCATACTGGATTAGGCAGCCGCATAACGAAGGAATTAACGGATTACGAATCGTGATATTAGGCAGTCTTATTTCTATCATTCATTCATTGATTCACCCACCACCGAGTCTGAGCTCATATCCAACAGGAACATCGTTCTTCCATCTAATCTCCTCCATGATCCTCGAGGTACTTCATCTGATTGAAAAGCATTCGAGAATCAACGCGTAACTCAAAATCCGCCATAAAACAGAAGCTGATCTCGAGCCTCGACAGCTCACGCTCGGTCACTCCACCAACCTTCGCGACCCGACTATGCGCGTAGCTCAGATCTTCCAGGGTTTTCATCGCGACTCGGAGACAGGCTAGTACCAATCGGTGTACATTTCGGGGGTTCAGCTCCATAACTCGGTCCATCACGACTATCCGTGTGATGTAGCAACTCGCTGCAAGGTAGACAGCGGTGGACATGGGGCAATATCGATGGAGCCGTAGAAGATAGTCCTTCACTGTGATGGGTGGTTCGCGCTTCGACAGAAATCGCTTTGACAGGATGCTTTGTTGTATAAGATCGCGACCCAGCTCCTCAGCTGTCGGCGAGCAATGGAGCTCAGTAACTTGTAAAGGAGTGGTGTCGCCGCTGGAAACACTCTCACTCCGGGCTCTGACTTGGGGAGACAACCCGTCCACCAACCGATGACCAGCGGAATCCTTCTCACTCGATTCGATAAGCGATTTGATATTACTGCTCAGGAGCTCCAATGCCGTAGAGGGCGGGATCTTGAGCAATTCAGCGGCCCAGTCATGTCCCTCTCTATCGTCTCCAAGATCGGAACCCAATAGTTTATGTAAGCTATATGAGCCTTGGGGGATTGTGGTAGAGCCGCCACTGCTACTTTGTGGGAAAAGGGTCATTGTGATCGACTGCTCGACGTCGGATATGATGGACAGATCGTGTTAAAACGGACTGCCGGGCCAGCGATTAATGTTGATTCCAGTTGTAGTTGGCATTGTATGATGAAGGCTAGTGGTATGGTCGCTAATTTAATGGCGACGCGCCGGGGTGAAGTTGCGTGTGAAAGCTGTTGTAGAACAAAGGGTGTCTGTTGCCAGATTCCGCAGGTAGGGGAGACGTCGGCGAATAGGAAAGATGGACTCTTTCAGCGGCCACCTAGGCTATTGGGTCGCTATTCGGAAGGACACGTTACTTTTTCAATGTGGAGCCGATTCTGAAAGACCGAAAGTGTGCGTTCTGTCAGTGAATGATTCTTAAAAGGGGGAGTTTATACTGTCACATAGATAGGGGACACCACCAACTTTTAATCAGTTTTTACAACGACCAGGAAAGGGTAAGGATCAGAATGGCGACTGAGAAAATATCGTCGCCCGACATTTCCGACACCGAACCCAGTCATAGCACACTCACGGGGATGGGGAAAAGAAGAGAAGGGGAAACGTGAAGTTGGAAGTTGGAAAGTGGGAAGATCCGATGCCCAACCAGTCCAGGCAACCGATAACGATAAGGTAATCCGGGCGGATCCACATGTGAACTTAACTCTAAACCATTATTATTGGTGTTTTTTTTCCCACTCTTCCTAATAATATACATAGATATACTCCCAACAAAAAAAAGAACCATCCGCTATTGCCACCGTCCATCTCGCTGTTGCTGGTCCCTCTGTCTCCTAGGAACCCTGTTTAAATATGTCCGCACCCCTTGGAAAATACCACCCCGACCTCGCCTCCGAAGTCCTGCTTCGTAAACAACCTGCTCTCCTCGGGCCACGATCTCACGGTTCCCTTCTTGAATGATTCTCGGGGACGGGCGGCTTGATCGGGGAGGAGAATAAGTTTGCGTTCTGTGTATATCTTGCCGGCCACTGTCCGTGTACCCCATTCCTTCTGGGGGCCGATGTGAGCTGCGTGTGCTCCACTCTGCATTCCCGTCTTTCCTAAGAGTGCTAGAGGTGGGATTAATCGTTGAGGGCATTTCTCTTGCGTCGGCACGCTGTCGGAGCCTGTTGGTGTTTTTTTCGTATTCCACGTCGGGGTCGAAGCGAACTTTTCTCGTCCCGGGTTTAGGGGTGGGGTTCCGACTTCTTTCACGACTGATAGATCGGTCATTATGTACTTGCACTATCTGCGGTCTTCGAACACGGGGCGTGCGCTCGATACTTGGTGATCGGTCTCGCGGCGGTCGACTTGTGCGAGCAAGAGATGGACTGTCCGCTTGAAGATTTGGCACTCTGGTCTCCACTCGAATCGGACTCCTTCTTGGCTGAACAGATTGTATTGGCCGAGATGGTGATCTTCGAATTCGTTCCGAAATCTCAGGTGGATCAACAATGAATGGACGCGAGAGTCTTGATCGACCCCTTGGGTGTGAAGGTTCCTCCTGCCTTTCATCGGGTCTCGAAGTCCTCCTAATAAATGGAATGCGCATACTGAGTGAACGGCGTCGAGTTGGTGATGGCCGCAGGTTCACTGAGGACAGCCTTGGTTCAATGACACGTAACGTTGGAACCATGTTTGTTGGACGACTCGATGGTACGCGCAGGACGTAGCGCAACTGTTCCGAGTCTTGGACCCGAGGACGCCGGGGAGACTCTATGTTTCCGCTAAAAACCTGTCGCCGAATTACTTTTCTCGTTCTGAATTCCATTGCGTTTGTTTCGTCTGCTTGATAGACCAGGCACATCACCCTATCCTGCAACCGTGGACTGGAGGGCGGCAAAGTCCAGCAAGCAGAATTGAAAATGTTGGGGATGAGATCTAGAAACCTACCCAAGCAGAATGGCGTTGCAGATGAATATATACGGCGGGATCGTCTGTAAGGACAATGGGTTCTATTTCGAGCGATGGTCGTATTCCAACAAAGCTCGAACAAATAACAAAGTGTACACATAATAATAATGATAATAACTAACAAAGAAGGTGTTTAGTTTGTGCAAATCTGTCTGCGAGGTAAGATGAAGTTACAAACCAATAAACCTGGTCAGTGATCACCGACATGTGGTTACAGTCATGGGTTCGAAGCGCCTGATTGGAGTGGAAACTTAAGACGTATAGAGCATAAAGGCTTTAGCTGAAGCTGTTCGTGCGGGAACAAAAGTCAAGTCTTTGTTCTAATTGTTTCATAAGGTATAAGGCAAGACTCGAAGGATCGGGAAGTGGTTTATAAAAGGCGGACACAAACGGGCGAGGACATGAGTTTCTTCAACAAGGAAATGCATTATAGTCGTCAGGGTTCTCCCGCTGCAGCCTGGTGGATTGATTGGGAGATGTGGCTTGAAAAGGTTTTATTTTTTTATTTTTTTATTTTGTTTTATTTTATTTTATTGCGTTTTCCCCTTTCTTCTCTACAGTTGTATCCCAACAGATGGAAAGCCCTGGTGAACAGGGTTATTAGGTGTGGCTACTAACCCTCATCGGTCACAGGGCATACTGGAAGTCAGCCGGCCAGCCGCACTCTGGGTGACATCACCAGACTCGCTCATTCGCCAGCCATAATCAGGACCTCAGATTCTAAACCCATTTGGTCTTCAAAAGTTAGAGCCTTGCCCTGCAGGGACGACGGGAACTCGCGTCGAACGGACGCCCGCAAGAACGATATCATGCAGGGTTGGTTCCTTGCAGCCACTCAAGCCAGATACGCAGGCAACATCATTCTGGGAGTACTGTATACGAGTCCTGAGGAAGCCACAAACGTGCGCATACAATGAACACGATGATGCCTTGCAGGCCATGTGGACAGGAACGGCGCAGAAATTGTCTCATTTCGAAGGATTCGAGTTGTGGCGCAGAACAACAACTTGCACCAGCCACACGTCCTACTCCAATCACAACCCTCCCTCGTTGTTGGTTGATTATGCTGCAAGTCAAGGAAGATAGCAAGCAGTGATCGAGTTTTTTTTTTTTCCTTTTGGCGAAGAATCCCGATCATTCCAAACTCTGTACCCGAGCAGATTTTTTTTCCCTCCCCTTTGCAGGATGGACCACGCATGTTCCCGTAAACTTGCGGTAAGGTAAGCACTTTGGGATTCCTTTCTGGTGCCCAAAAAAACTCTGTCAACCAATACCTTACAAGTCTCTATCCTATTTGGGGGCTTCCGATGATGTATAGTACACCTGATTCCAGTGGCGTGTGCCCAGGTTCCCTTATTGGATGTATGTACAACAAGGCATGATAGGCGACGGAAAGATCGTCAAGCTAGGTAGAGGAAGGATTCTCCGATAATTAATACTACCAAGCTTGGAAAATTCGCCACAACTCACACCTTTCCCCCACTGTCAGGTACCCATGTCAGTTTGATGAGGCTCTGCAAGCCAGACCATCGGCAGGCATGTACATGACTGCCATGTGATTCATCAAACGCAACATCCATGCAGATTATATGCACATTCTGGACGATTTTTTTTGGTCATGGAACAAGCGTGCTGACATGTTCCTCAACTGGCGCAATAATAATGCCTTGGCAGAGAATTCCAACGTGCACGAGTGGCAGAAGCAAATGGAATCCCGAGATCCATAGGAAAGTATTTTGGAGCGCCGTCATCAAATCATGGACGACCAGGGTCTTCGATCACCTGGTACGCCCAGGGGTAGCAAATACCAACAGCAATGAGAATTAAGAGCTCATAGTAAAAGCTACACAGGACAATAAAAAAAAAGGATAGGCAGAAACGTGCCCTCTATCTATATCCATTCATACTCAGTCGAAGTTTGTGCCACATGCAACCTCCCTAGAAGCCTCTATATCATGTGTCACACTCTTCACCTTTGCCTCCATCCTGGTAACACAGTCCGGACCCAATGGTAATCTCAGAATCTTCCCCTTCAGATGGCCAGCCATCCCCGTGCCAGTAACAGCCTCAAAGATGCGAGCTACACCCTTCTCCGGATCACCAGGTTGCTTTCCTCGGAATTGGTCGAATTTCCCAACCATGACATCTACCGGGGTGCCAACATAGTGCTCACTAAGGCCACTGTTAGGTTTCTGCACCGCCTCGAGGAAGTTCGTCCGGAATGCCCCCGGCTCGACGATCAAGACAGAGATGCCAAATGGCGCCACCTCTAGAGCGAGCGACTCGGATAGCCCCTCCAAGGCAAACTTGCTAGCCGCATACAGCCCACAGGAGGGAATGCCATCTTGCCCAGCGACGCTGGTGATATTGACTATCGTGCCGGAGTGGTGTGCGCGCATGGACGGGAGCAACGCGCGAATGAGACGAAGGGGACCGAAGAAGTTGGTCGCGAACTGAGCGTTTATTTCATGCTCCCTATTCCACATGGTTAGTTGAAAAAATAAAAAATAAAATATCAACCTGATCAGCGGGGGGTAAAGACTAACTGCACGTCTTCCACTGCCCCAAGCAATGAATACCCCGCGTTATTCACCAACACATCAATGCGACCATAGAAGCTTTCGGCGTCCTTTGCCGCACTTGAGAGATCGGGGCTTGTAACATCGAGCTCGAGCACTTTCCCGCCTTTGGCGATTATTGTGTCTGCCGCAGCTTGCGACTTGGACAAACTGCGCATCGTGGCAATAACATGGTGGCCGGCGGATAGAGCGTACAGTGCAAGGGAATGCCCGAAGCCTGATGATGCGCCAGTGATGAGCCACACTAGAGGATCCATTGTTCGTTTTTCTTGTACTCTACAGAATGAGAGTGTTGTGTTGGAGGGCGGAGGCAGATGATGGAGGAGAAGCTGACCCTGTTATATAATTTGTTTATCTTTGCCGGAGTTAAGTGCCGGGGTTTAGTAGGGAACGCGGAGTTATTGTTATTGTCAGACTTGATTACGTCGGAGGTGGGGCTGCTTATGATTATGACTAGATAGTAAAGTGTCCCTCCATGTCTCCTTTACATCGCTCTTATCACCATGATAGAGCCTCGATGTTAGAAGGAGTTCGGAACAGTTCCGTGATGTCTACGGTGGTGGATCCGCGCATTCCGCAGTGATGTTAAAGTTGCATGCGCGCATTCCGTTTCTACAAAATTCTGGCATAGTTGAATGTAGTACTAGTTTTTATTTTACTATATCCCTATAGATTCACATGTCTTGACAGATCTTCATCATACCTCTCATTCAATCAATGAGAGCAAGTTTTCCCTTGCATCGTGTAGACAACTTAGGCAAAAGCATAGGCGAATCATTCTCCATGTTTATGCCTTCTTGAAAGCAACTGCATCAGGCAGAGCGGAAGGGGTGTTCTTGCGATGGCTTGGGCGGATAAGGTGCTCAAAGGAAGCCGCAGCCTTAACACGGGGGTTGAAAGGTTCAAAGTCCCAGAGGTAGCCCAGGGTGCGAAGAATGGAGGTCGCAGAATAGGAGACGGTCTTGCCATGCTCATTGGTGCCTTTCTGCTCAACATATCCCTTGCTGACCCAGGGAGAGATCAAAAGAGTGGGAATACGACCACCCAGACGGTTAAATGGGAACGTGTAGTTCTGGCCATTGGGGGTTGCGAGAGTGAAGGTCAGATCGTCAGGGCGAGGAGCAAGCGGGGGAGGGACGTGATCATGGAAGCCACCGCTCTCGTCGAAGGTCAAGATGAAGAGAGTATCGTCCCACTGAGGACCAGCACGGAGGGCATCATAGACGCCCTTAATGAGTGTCTCGCCGTCGGAGATCAGTCCGGTGGGGTGCATGGAGGTGGTTCCAACACCACAGCATGAGGGGTTGAGGTAGGTCAACTCCGGCAGTTCACCAGCAGCAGCATCAGTGTAGAAGTTAGCCAGAGGTTGGATCTTGTCCTCATTGCCGCTGGTGTAGGTCCAGTTGAAGAATCCAGCATCGGGCCCAGTACCGCCCTTAGGGTCAACATAGTTGATCCAGGAGTGGCCGGTTTCCGTCAACTGCTGGAAGATAGAGCGTTGGGGGAAACCGTGATTGGAGAAGGCCGCATCATTCAGGCCATGGCCATAGGAAGTTCCAGACACCAGCGCCGCGCGGTTAGGGTCGGTGTTCTATAATGGAAGTCTCGTCAGACAAGAACAACTTGATCCAAAAAAAAGAAATCATAATGATAATAATGAAAATAGCAAATAGGGCTAGAATGGACTTACTCCGGGAATATCAGAGTGCCAGTGGTTGAAGGTCAGGTAATTTTGGACCAAAGAGGTCAGCACAGGCACCTGCTCCTCAGTGTAATAGTGCATGACCTGAGTGGCTAAGTCGGTCTTGTTGACCTTGCTACTATACAAACGCATTTGCTCATTGACGAACCCCTTTTGAGTAGGGACCAATTTCCCTGATGCAATGGCATCGTTATCGGGAGTGAACTCGCCAAAGAACTCAAAGTTGTTGCCATAAATGGCGTGGTCTGGGTCATTCAACACCGAGTCAAAATCCTTGGCAGCACTGCAAGCCAGACCTTGGGATGGATCGGTCAGGTTGAAAGGGTTGCAGAAGGGACCATTGTTGATAGGGTTTTCGAGGCCCTTGATGGTCTGTCCACCCAGGAGGTTATCCAGAGAGCGATTCTCCATGACCAAGATAACAACATTCTTGATGTTGGACTTCAGATTCTTGATAGCGGGATCTGAATGAGCATGGTGGTTCTTGGCTGGGACGGCCGAGGCAGCAGCAGCAAAGGCTAGCAAGCCTACGAGAGCGCTGGGATGCATCTTGAAGCAATAATAGATTGATAGGAAAAGCCAAAGATGAGTCTGAAGATGGGCGGCTTCTATCACATCCAAGACGGGGGATCGGCGCCCAATTTATATTCGGGTTCAGCAATTGTTTGACATGTTGACAACCCACGTGCTGACCCATGGAGGGTTGAAGGCGCCATTGTACCCTTCGCTTAGACAGGAGGGTGACACAGGGCGTTGGAAATGCCGAGGATCCGATAGAAACTCCATGGAAGGCGTCTCCAATGAAATTTATCTGCAAGTGCACGAGGAGACGGGACGATATTAAGGCATTCATGATGCGGAGGGGTCAGTGATCCTAGTGAGAATCGGAATCTGGTCTGCAACTGTTAATTCTCATGGAGTTGGAGCCATGGTGGATCCCGCCCAGCCCTAGTCAAGCACTAACAAGCAACAGCCACGGCCAATGACCATTGCCGAGATTTTAATCCTCTCCACTGCCAAAAGATCGGCGTTTGTCTCGTGGTGATTCTCCAGAACTCCATTGGACGACGATCCAGAGGACATTAGTACAACATCGCGCGCCAGGTACGAGAGAGAATAGCTTCATTATCCCGTTTTGTCGTCGTCGCCGTCGTCGAATTTCCCCCGATGGAAACAGGATTCCCAAGGGAATGGATTAATTTATCCCAGAAGGAGGAGGGGGAGGAGAAACAAATCGAATCCTTTCAAGACAGAAAACACGAAGAAGATGGAAAAGGAAAAGAAAAGGAAAATAAACGAAGAATACCAGCAATAATACCTGTAATAATAATAATCAAAAATAATTGTCAAACATTGACTGCATAACTTGACATTCCTATACGCGCTATGTAAAATATGCATTATCTCTGTCCACTTAACATTGTGCATCCATGCATGGCTAATATTAGACAGGTACTAACCTAAGGTAGGTAGGTACCTTATCCATCTCAACTAAAAAATCACAATGAGACCATTCGGCGCTGTATTTTTAAGTCTCCACGCACTCATGGGAGCAATCTAAAATGGATATCGGCGGAGCTGAGTTCAGAATATACCCGCATGACTGGGCAGGGAAATCCAGGAGCTTCAAAACTTTTGGTTCTGTACTGGACTCCAGGTACATGCAAATGGCTGTACACTCGGTCCGGATCCTACCTTCCACCCAATGCTGCCATTGCGATACCAAGCACATCAGTCCCATCCAATTCGCAAGAATGACAAGTGCTGCAGGATCCCTTTGTTGGAGTAAGGCCAGAAATTCGCGGTCTAGAACTCCCATAAAGGAATTACATCGGGCGGCATTGGAAGGGTTTCGTTCCAGTTCTAGCATCCCGGCCAAAAACCTAGCCGGTGCGTAGTATGGGTTCGTCTGCTGTGTTGTAGATTCATGGATCCCGCATAGATCGGCCAAGTCGGGGTCTATATTAGCCCGTCCCATTTTGCCACTGCAGTCAAATAAGCCAGCCTCTTCTTGGGCTGACGACGCGAACGCGGTGGCCCAGATGCTCTTAGCCATGTATGGTATAGCCGCCACAAGAATGTGCCGTATGCCAGATTGTAATTGTAGCCAATTCATGGCTTCGGGGTTATTTGAGAGTACCCATGAATCGCTGGGTTCAAATTTCTCCGGACAAAGGGCAGTAATCCCTATGAATAAGCAGGTTGAGATGATAGCGTCTATGTTCTCCTGTGAGAGTTTCGGCTTGAGCGCATTTTGATACAGTCGGATCGCTTGCTCCCAGAAATGGGCTTCTGCAACGCGTCGGGTATGGCTGCCTTGTGAGCAACGATTGAGGTGAAGAATTCCAACTCCAATGAGTGTATACATCAGGTGGGGTGTCTAGTTTCCGACTCAGTCAATCTTGCCTAAAAACCCATTCAGAGTCGGGCTTACAGTGAATGCCACATGCACCATGTCATTCTGCATGACTTTACGAATCGCAAGGTTGGGGTTGGTCTCTGCGGAACATCGGATGAAATGCTGTAGTGCGAGGACACTGAGAGGATGAGATGCATTTTGTTCTCTGAGTCCCTCAGAAATGTAACGAGCATCGGGGCCCAAGGCCTCATGGATCTTGGTAGCCATGTCAGTCAGGGACAGGGTAAAGGCCGCTTTGCTGGGCCCCCTATGGACTAATGCGTCCTCCAGGTTGTAGGTGCATCTCGAGTTTGTAGATACAGATACAGGAGGGTAGCTACATGAGACACCATACTTTTCGCATCTCTGACAAAAGGGCTTTTGCTCATCGCACTTTAGGGTCACACGTGATTAGTTTTATATGAGGAAGCTTGGAGGGATCTCATTCCATACCTTAACTCTCCGCTTCTTACAAGTGAAACATCCCGCTCTAGACTTCTTATGTGCCCTCCGTGGATGGAACACGATCCCATCTTTTGGATTCGAACCTTGGAACACAGTCTGCCACACGTGGTTAACCTGACCCGGAATGAACACTTGACTACGGTTGGGTGCGTTGGCCGAGTCCATGGACAGGATGCTTGGATCAGAGGTAATACGAGCAAACAATGCTTAGGTATGAAGAAAGTTGAACAGGAGGAAGCATGATACCGAGCGGAATTGGGCCTATTACTAAGATTGAATACGAGGAGGAGCCTCAGGTGACTCCATATACTTAGTAAGCCCAGAGCCCTAGTTAACTTAACTGGTAACTATGCCCTAAACGATCGATCTATACACCAATCCATGGGCTTTAGAATTAAGTTGACTTGATCGATCAGTATTATGAAATAACCTGTTAAATATTCTTTCTTGTTTCAAGCCTCTGAAAATGTCCCCCACTTCTCCCCCGCAATCCTCCACGTCTCCACTGCGCGTTTAGGCGCATGCCGAGATATACCAAGACGGCAATCATATCCTCCTTAGGGCAAGAGTATGTGGAGGCCATATCAGTTCGCTGTCCCATATCGAAAGGCCAAGAATGCTAAGAAAGATTCTTCTACAATAGTACCTCTTTTTGGCGGAAGCTGAACCCCCGAGTGTGATTCTTTTTGGCGGGAGATGAATCCCCGGAGGTGACGCCGATATCGCATCACGCATCGAGGACTCCTGAGGATGCGGGGGTATCCTGTGACCATCTTAGTCCTTTCATATAAAGAAGTGAATCAATAACGTACATGGAATATTCACTAGCCATCTGTGTCAAATTTACCACAGCAAAATGACTGAGAAACAGGAACGACCCTCGGCGGAACACGTCGACCACATTCGCGGAGAAAAGGGCGACGATGGCTCGACATGGGATGCAACAACACTTCAGATTGAAAAACGGCTTGTCAGAAAGCTGGATATGACTTTAATGCCAATGGTGTGGATACTCTACTTGTTCAACTACCTGGACAGAAACAATATCGCGTGAGTACCGTCGGCCCATGCCATGGCTCCTTGTCTCCGCCAAGCTCATCCGGACCACAGACAAGCCAAACTTAGTTCCTTCGAGAGTGATCTTGGCTTGACAGGCTCACAATATAACACCGCGATCTCAATATTGAACGTGGGGTAGGTCTTGCGTCCTCTATGTGGCGTTAATTGCTATATTAACCCCATACAGGTACCTGCTAATGCAACTTCCGAGCAATATGATCATCACCCGAGTCAGACCTTCTATATATATGCCGGTGTGGGTGTGCATATGGTCCTGCATTTCTGCTGCAACAGCTGGAACTCACAACTATGGTGGGCTCATTGCCGTGCGTTTGTGTCTCGGGGTCTCCGAGGCTCCTTTCTTTCCTGGTGCCTTTTACCTTCTCTCTTGCTGGTACACGAAGAAAGAGTTGGCCTTACGAACGGCTGTTCTCTATTCAGGCCTCGTTCTTGCCACAGCGTTCTCTGGCTTACTAGCCGCGGCCATCTTCTCTGGGCTGGAAGGGGCTCGTGGGTTGGCTGGATGGCGCTGGCTTTTCATCATCGAAGGGGCTGCCAGTTTCTTTGCCGGAACAGTAGCCTTTTTCGTCCTTCCTGACTTTCCAGGAAGAGAGACTGGCTCAACAAAATGGTTATTCGATGAAGATGAGCGCAGAATAGCGATAGAGCGTATTCAAAGAGATCAGGTCTCGAACCAAGAAACAGACCGATCCGTTTTGTTTGGACTTAAATCTGCTCTGAAAGACCCTCGTGTGTTCGTGTTTGTAAGTCCACAATACGGATTAACATATAGCAAAGCCAAACTGACTGTAACCAGGCATTCATGCTCTGCGCCAATCATACAGCATATGGGTTCAATAATTTTTATCCAGCAATCGTGGAAGGCTTTAAACTCGGAAGCACCGCCATTACTTTGTTATGTACAGCGCCACCCTACCTGGTCGGGGCCATCATCTCCTTCACAGTAGCGTGGTCGAGTGACCGGCAGAATGAGAGAGGATATCATATCAGTGGGTCCATGTCCGTTGCTATCGTTGGCTTTGTGATCAGCGTATCAAGCTTGAACGTTCCTGCCCGTTATTTTGCGTCATTCCTGTACATCTCCGGATGCTTTGCCGCAAACTCGATGGTTTTCTCATGGGCTGCCTCCGCAGTCAGTCAGACTCCGGAGAAACGCGCATGCGCAACTGCAATCATTAACCTCGTCAGTCAATTTGGTAATATATGGAGTCCTTACTTCTTTCGCGCCCAAGACGAGCCCCGTTACACGCTAGCAATGATTCTCATGATGGCTTTCGCAGCGGCGAGCATTGGTACCTGTGCATTGATGAAATGGACACTGAAGCGCGATAATCGGAAGCTTTTGGCGATACATGAGGGCACCAACGTACAGCCAACGCTTCATACTCTGTGATTGCCATACGTTGGATATTCGTCTTTTTTGGAGGCCGAATTATCGTTGTGTGAGGATCCCCATATTTACAGGACTTATAGGATAGCCAAACCAAGGTTAAGAAATGTGAAAATGGCCTCAAAGACAGTAAATTTCTGAGTTGGTTTCCCATCCTTAGCTTCTCGGATTCAAGCCTAGTTATCTTTGAGCCACTAGCATCCAGCCTCCTCAATTGTTTCTTTAGAGGGCCGTGGTCAATTTGTGGACCTACCCTTATCAATAGGTTACCCGGGCTGATTTGAATCCGAGAATCAAGGTTTATCTGGGATACATTCAGCGAGGCTCTATGAGGGCGGAACAGGGAGCTCTGTCCTTCGTGGTGAGCTGTTCCGTACCCTCGCGTGTTTAACTCCGTGGAGAGTACCCCTGTTCCCGGTATGACTCCCCGGCAATCCAGTGAGCAAATAATGCAGTGGAAGATTCCCCATCGAGTTGTGCCTGGCAGTGTTGGGGTTGGCGGTTAAGCCAGGGAGGCGAAGATTGTTTTAGGGTACCACCTCTAAACTCTAGTGTGTTTGTAATCTTGGCATCGAGATCGATGGAGTGATACTCTATAGTCACTCTGTTTCATTACTATTATTATGGTTATTGCTGTTGTTGTTATCGTGTTGTCAATTCGTTCAGAGTACCTCAGGCATCTTTCTTTGCTTGTAAGCCGTGGTAGGTCAGGTGTCTCGGAGTTCGTAATGACCTATCAATTTGCGGCGCAAGTTAAGAAGGGTTGATGACCATGTCCTATCCAAAGTACACACAGTCAGGCACCTAGCTCCATATATCCGTTTAAGACCATCTTTCCATGAATTTTTCTTGGTTTTTGTCCCGTCGGTAGACTGCATCCAAATCAAGCCTTTCTATACCTTTCTGAATTAATCCCAATTGAGACTCCAGATCGGTAAGCTTCCTATCGTGGTCCATGTCAGAGAGTGATACCTCGGAATTCGAAGTCGCATGAAGTGAAGATGAGAGAAGACGACCGGCCTGGTCAGTGGAAAGAGCTTCGGCAATCAGAGGAGAGTCCGCAGCAATGCCATAATTACGCAAGCACTCGACCATATCCTCCCGCTTGTCAGAAAGTGCGTGTACGCCGCCATCCTCCTCTTCAGATTGAAATACGGATTCGAAAGAAAGACCAACACGACGCAGGAGACTAGCCAGGGTCTGGGATTCAGGATGGGCGGCGATGTGATTTTCAGAAAAAGGTGTTGGTACCACTTGGGTAGATCGCCTTCTTAAAGTTTCACGCCTTGCGCTGGACTGCTCTAAAAATTGATCGCCTATTTCTGTTCGATAAGTAGAGGCAAATGACTCCAGTGCCCCGCAAAATGACTCGCGGTCTTTCAAAGCCTTCGTCAGGCTTTCCGTGGACAACGCCATCTCCGTCACGATATCCAGAATCTAAGATAGGTCAGCAAGATATTAACAGCACCTGTGGTCAAAGAGCGCCTTACGTAGTCGAGCCTATTGTGGGAAGCCATGCGTAACTGGCCATGGTGATGTTGGAGTTCACGTAATACAGGTTCGCTGAATTGTTGTTTGGTGGAAACTTCAGCCAGAATATCGATTTCCGGGTACAACGACTCCATTTCGCCTTCTAAGGCGACTAGAGCCTCGCCCTCATGAGCCTCTGAAGACCCAAAGGACGTATCTCCGAGGGATGTCTGGAGGCTCTCGAGATATAGGCGATCAAGCCGAACCTGTATTTCTTCAGACACCAATTGTGACAAAAGAGTTCCAAAATTTGAAGTCTTTTTGATGATTGAAGCATCGTCACTGGTAGATTCTATCCCTGATGCAAGTCTCTCTAGGTCGGCGAGTACCCTATCATCCTCCTTTAACCGACCAGCCAGGGAGGAGAGAATCCGCTTTCCCTCCATTGTAACTTTGTCCGATTCGCTTTTCAAGCGACTTTCCACATCACGCGCCAGATCACTAGACTTTGAAATGTCTCAGTAAAGTATCATCGCAACGTAGGGAACGTGGGAACCCCTACCGCGGCTGCTGTATTCTGTCTTCCCGACTCATGTTTTTGGCGCAATCGCCTTAAATCCCTACTCTGAATACCCTCCCGCTCATCTTCCAGGCTAATTTGCCGGTTCAGATTTTCGCATTGTGATGTCAATATTTCGGTCTGTCTTTGGATTGCGGCGGTTGAGGCATTCAAAGTCTCGATAGCTTTCCGAAGATCATGGTCGAGAAACGGTCGAGTCGAATCGATTTCGGGACTGCTAAGGATGTTCCGGAGCGCACCAGAGCTCTCTAGTTTTGAATATCTATAGCAGAATCGTTAGTCACTTGACTCAATTGCTCGTCATGTAGCTGGCAAAACCCGGGGTTAAGGGCCATGTACAAAGTGATTTCTTCTTGTGTCAACAGCGTATCATGAGTCACGTGCTCCGTCAAGCCATCCACCGGGTCCAACCCATTATGGGCTTCAAGATTGGAGTCGCGGGTTTCAGTGGTTGATCGAGAAGTAATACGTGAGTTCATGGCGCTTTCGGTGGTAGTTTGTTTTGGTTGCGGGGAGTTGGGGGAGAAATGCGGTCAGCCCCGGCTTCTGCTGCTCATTTCCGCCCAGCTTCTTCCACTCACTCCTCTCGAGGACTCTGTCTACAGTTATATACTATATACGCTTCACGGCTATATATTTATTTATTTTCAAAATTCAACTCATCTAAGCTACCTTTAGGAAAATCACAAGATGCTACTCCGCTAAGTTCGATTAGAAATGGACAAAAACGCAATCTATGTGGCAAAGAAAGAGAATGAAACACCAGAAGATGAAGGACGAGCAAGGTGTTGCTTAATGATGGGCGGCTGCTCCCTCAGCTGCGGCCCCCTCATGTTCGACCTTGGGGTAATACCAAGTAGTGACCGCAATGATCACATAAATCAAAACACACAGACCTCCTTCAAGATAGTTGGATTTTCCATCACGCAAGAAATTACCAACGACCAGGATAGACAATACCACCAACACAATCATGAATATCTCAAAATTGAGACCCATGTCCTTACCCATGCACCAGCCGACAATAACCGCCAATGGCGCATTCATCAACGCCGTTTGTATTGACGGTGCGAGGCAGTGGAACAGTGCAAAGTTGATTTGGTTATCCCTAAGCAGAGTCAGGCGACAATGTTCTAGCAGGGCAGAAGGGACGATAAGTGTACTCACCAAGCTTCATCAATAGCAGTAAGGTGCTCTGCTGCCTTTTCAACCACGGGAACCAAGATCAACCCCATAAAATTGTCGGATACCCCTTGTTCAACAACGATATGTTCGATTTCCTGGACCAGGAAAACAGCAGACATACAGACAAAGGTGAGAGAGAGTACAATGGCGATCAAGGACTCGGTGAGAGTAAGTTTGCTTCTCCTGAGCTCCTTCTCGCGATCTTCATCCAGGTGCTCATCGAACTCGAGTACTTCGTCGAAAATACTTTCATGGCTGTGAAGATTATAGAACAAGTACCTAAAATGAAAACCGATGTTAAAAGGCGGGGACTTATCGTCATCGCTTTCAGTGTGCAAACTTACATCACAAAAGCAACCAAAAGAATGATAGCGGTCGCACGGCTGATGACGAGTGTGGACTGAGCCAATTTCTCTGCGGTAAATTCCGCGTTTTGTTTCCCGTTCAACGTCGAGTAAAAGGCACTTGGGATCAAGAGACCAAATCCTGCGACCAGCAAGAGACCAGTACCCACCTCGCTCACGGCCTCATGAAATGACTGGTGGTCTCGCTTCAACCCACCGATAAAGAAACACAGGCCTAAGCAAAGCAGGAGATTGGCTAAAACCGAGCCCAGAATGGCGGCTTGGATGACGGGAATCAAATTCCCACCCACATCGTTGTGAAGCAATACCATGAACAAAACAATCTCCACCACCGCGCTCAGCATGGTTTCTAGGAGGACACCAAAAACCTTTGGCAGCTTCCTGGCGAGTTCTCCCCCTGCAAAGCCTAGCAGGTTCGCAGACGGGACCATTGCAACATAATTGAGGGCGAAGATCCAAATATGCAGATCGGGTCGAGCAAAATGAAGTGCGATAGCGGCAGGGACAAACGGCCAAAGGATATTGACTAGCATTGAGAGAGTGCATGTACTCTTGAAGCAAACTTGGATGAAGTAGAGAGGGTGGACACCTCGTCGACCACTTTCACCCGCCGTGTCGACGCGGAACAATTGATGGCGCCAGGGTTTATGATGTTTTTCGGCATAAACGGGCAGTACACCCTCATCTCGGGACAGTGGTCTTGGTTGGGGCGCGGCAGAGAGCAACGATGCTCTTTCGGCGCCCTGCGATTTCGTGGTCGGTTCGGCCATGGTCATTGATACTTCCCGGCAGAGACGAGACTCTAATCAACTAGGTATTGGTTTCAATAAATAAGATACACAAGAAGTCGAGGAATCACCAGGGGCTGTCACGGCAGTCCCGGACGGAGGGTAAGACGCAAAGGGGAGGGGGAAAACAAGAAACGAGAATGCACGCCTTTTAAATGAACATGCTGGGGATAAGAATATTACTTGGCTTCGGATTGCAGCAGACAAGCAAAGACTTAAATGAGTGACAAAGAGAGAAGGCAGCTGAACTGGGACTGATGAGCTGGCAGTGGATGCGCAACAACAGGATCAACAATAATAATGATGGTGAGGGGGGAAAATAAGACGATGGCTTCAAACTAGTCCAATCTCTGGCCAGGGTTTTAAATTTCAAACAACTCAAGAGAACTAATCAAAAGAATAATAATTAATACCTTAGTGTAACATCTGAAGGTCAACCCCCTAAATCGTCGAAGGAGGCTTGGCAAGCTAAGCCATTTGGCCTATTTCTTGGGGGGCTTATTATGATTATTATTATTATTATTATTATTATTATTATTATTACTACTACTACTACTATCCTCGTCTCAGGCCCCCCCCTACTCCGCCCATCAGTGTGGTTGGGAGAGGAAACAAGATCATCCAAGTTGCTATGCACGGACAGCCTATGACGACCTTGCACGGGATGGAGCAGGAAAAGTCTTGAAACCACTTAGGGTCGGTGCTTAGATCTCGACATTTTTTCTGTTCCCTTTTTTTCTTGTTTTTTTTTTTTTAACTCATATCGAAGCTCCACCTGTCAGAAGACTAGGAAAAGGGGCTTTAACAGAACTACGATAGTCCTATCCACGAGATGATGGTCATTTTTAGTCTTCTTCTTCCTCTTTTTATTATTTATGATTCGCCAGGGGAATAGATAGGTCGATCTTAATATTAATTGTCAAGCCGTCAAAGATCGAGGTAAATTATTAGGGTTATTTTTAAACTTAAGACTGCGCCATTTCCAACACTGCCACATTTGGCTGTTTTTGGTTTTTGTTTTTCAATCATACATTGTAGATTTGAAGAATAATGAATAGGAAATATTCTCCAGCTGATCAGAGTGAGAATTCCAAGATACCAGAAGTACTTTGTTAGCTTCCTGAGATAATGAAGAAATCAACATTCGTCAATAGTTATGCATAATTTGTAACCATGGATAGTTATGATCATGCTGCCGCTTTTAGTTTAGCGCAAAGATGATCCAATTGACATCATCAATTCATTCTCATCTTCAACTTCGTCTTCGTCTTCTTTTCCTCCTTCGTATTAAATAATATTCATGACCTAAGATCAATACATATATTGTCGGCCCTATCATATTAATTATCACCTACCTATCGTAATATTACGGACGGACTGTCTGTCTCTCTGACCGATATCATACAATGCCAATGCTCTAATAATAAGAAGGGGAGAAAAAAAAGTAAGACACCAAGAAGTGGCGGCCGAACGGTTACCCTCGGAAGGAAAGCAACTTCTTACGAGATTTTTTCCACTGCTTGCGAATTCTTCGCCCGACGGAACTCATAAATCCTACCTAAACTTCCCATAATTCTCTTTGTCTGTAACTATCTCTTTCCCATCTTGCGAGAAAATCCATTCGCCCCCCCAACCATGGCATCCACCACCACCCCGGCTACCCCGCCGGTGGCCCTCGACAGTATCACCCAGCATATCGGTAATACCCCGCTGGTGCGTCTCAATAAGCTCCCACAGGCCCTGGGCATCGATGCGACCGTCTATGCCAAGTTGGAATATTTCAATGCCGGAGGGAGTGTCAAAGATAGAATTGCCTTGCGCATGATCGAGGAGGCCGAGAAATCGGGACGGATCAAGCCTGGCGATACTCTGATCGAGCCCACCAGTGGTAACACGTATGTTTTTCGATTGCTTCGATCTTCTTCATAATAGTTCCTGTGTTTTAACCGTCCGCTCTTTTCTTAGAGGTATTGGATTGGCTTTAGTCGCTGCAGTGAAAGGTAACTGCTACTCCTAGTTACCACGACGACGACTCATTGACTGACATTGGCGCACCTCTAGGTTACAAAACAATTATCACGCTTCCCGAGAAAATGTCTGCCGAGAAAGTCTCCGTTCTGCGTGCTTTGAACGCCACTATCATCCGTACTCCCAATGAGGCCGCGTACGATTCACCAGAGTCCCATATAGGCGTGGCCAAACGCCTGGAGAAGGACTTGCCCAACGCCCACATCCTGGATCAATATGGCAACGTGAACAATCCATTGGCTCATGAATTGGGCACTGCAGAAGAGATCTGGTCTCAAACAAACGGCAAAATCAAGGCGATCGTCGCTGGCGCAGGCACAGGTGGAACGATCACTGGGCTGGCTCGAGGTCTCAAGAAGCACAACCCCGATGTCCAAGTCATCGCGGCCGATCCCTTTGGCTCCATCCTAGCTCTCCCCGCAAAACTGAATGAAGAGCACGAAAATGAGCCTTACAAGGTGGAAGGCATTGGTTATGACTTCATCCCCCAGGTCCTCGACCAGCAAGCCGTTGACAAGTGGTATAAGACTGGGGACAAGGAATCATTCCAATATGCTCGTCGCTTAATCGCTGAGGAGGGTCTTCTGGTGGGTGGAAGCAGTGGAAGTGCCATTTCAGCCCTGGTGCAGGCTGCCCAGGATAACAGTTTTGGCAAGGACGACGTCGTTGTCGTTGTATTACCGGATAGCATCAGAAGTTATCTTACGAAGGTGGGATTACATTTCTTTTGTTTCCAAATAATAAAGCTTGGATGGTCTAACAGCCTGTAGTTTGCTGACGACGATTGGCTTGCCGCAAATGGGCTTTTGTCCCCATCAACCGCACCTGCTGCCTTGACCGCTACATCGCCGTCGCAGGAACAAAAACAAAGAGAGGAATTCGCCGGCTCGAAAGTCAACTCTCTCCGTCTGAAACCAGTTACAACTGTTCGCTCCAACACCCCGTGCGAGGCCGCCATCGAGGTGATGCGGGATAAGGGATTCGACCAATTGCCAGTGCTGGCATCTTCTGGAAAGAGACTTGTCGGCTTGGTGACTCTAGGAAACATCCTCAGTCGACTAACACATGGCCGGGCCTCGGGCAAGAGCCCCGTTTCCGATGTCATGTTCAACTTCGGCAAGATCTCAGAAGTGGTCACTGATCCCCGTGATATGGGGCTTAATTCAAAACAGAACGGAGCGGCGCCTCCCCAAGTGAAGGATCGCAAATTCGTGGAGATCACCATGGATACTCCGCTCAGTGTGCTCAATCGATTCTTTGAGTGGAATAGTGCCGCCGTTGTCACCGAGAAGGATGAGCAAGGAGCGATCAAACCCGTTGCGGTCGCAACTAAAGTAGACTTGCTCACATGGCTGCTCCATCATAACCAGAGTGCTCAGTGAGTATGCACGATGGGTATTGGTCAATGCTGAAGATTCATTTATTTCTATTTATATTTTCCTTATCGCATAGAGGTGTTCAACATGTTGGTCTTTTCTTTGGGTCCCTAAGGTTACTACTAAAAAGATCGGTCGGCTGAATGCGATAGATTGGGTTCAACACCATCATGGGGCGTCGGAGATGGGAGTTCTTGTGTCATCCAAGGGGATAATTGTCAATTTTTTTGAATTATATTCTATATTTTCATGTCCATTTCCATCCCAAAGTTTCACGTGCATGGTAGTGACGTAAAATGTAGTCGCCAGATCCGATGACATCAACATCAACATCAACAATGTGCCTACCTGCCATCAATTGGAAGCTTCAAGTCTCAGGTCAACCCTATGTTTTGAGGAATATAATATATACAGCAAGATGACTGGTCTTTTCACTTATCGGAACTTTTCCCTGGATGAAACCCCTTCTCTCAAGGGAAAGGTGGCTGCGATCACTGTAAGTCCACCCTGATTGACTCTCATTTTGGTACTAGTTTTCTGATACAGAACTGATTTAGGGGGGCCAAGGTGGCGTCGGAAAAGGCAAGAGATTGTTATTTCTATTCTATCCATATTCGTTCGCTGTTGGATATTCCACTATTTCCTAACGTTTTCGTCGCTCGGATGGTTTGATATAGAAATCACCGCACAGCTACTTGTTCACGACATTGACAAGGTATATGTCCTTGCTCGAAGCGAGGACAAGTTTTGTCAAGCAAAAAAAGAATGGCAACATCGCCAAAGTATCATGTTAGGGGAAGACAGCGCCAGAGTCACGTTTGTCCAGTGCGATCTCGCAGATGTCTTCTCCACCAGAAATACCGCAGAGTATATCAAGCGGACCACCGATCGACTTGACATTTTGATATGCAACGCAGGTAAGCAAACTGATCGCTTTCAGAATTGAAATTGTAGACTCCGATTAATTCATCGATCACCCAAAGGCATTGGTATATCGACCGAGTATATACGCTCACCTCAGGGTATCGAAGCCGTTTTTGCTGCAAATTGCGTCGGCCACCAAGTCCTCACATCGCTTCTGCTGCCGCTCATGAAGCAAACCGTCAGTAACAGTAAATCTGGCAACGCAAGAGTGGTCGTCACTAGCTCGTCTCTCCATTCTTTTTGCCGTGAGCTCAATTTCGACCTACTCACTTCATCAACACCTCCGAAGCATAAACATCTCAACGGGATCTGGCGTTATGCCCGCTCCAAGCTGGGGAATATTTTGTTCACGCGAGAGCTCAATCGTCGGCTACTTCAGGATGGGGATGCTGCAAGCAGTAGGATCTACGCCAACACGTTTTTCCCAGGAAATATCGTGACAGACCAGTGGAATGCGTGGAATGAGTATTTCGGGTCGTTTATAGGTGCAGTATGGAGGTTCTTATTTCACATCCTTGGACAGAGTAAAGAAGACGGCGCAGCAACTGCTATGTATCTGGCTGCGAGTCCAGCTATCGTTGCCGATAACATCCGTGGTCAATACTTTATTCCCATTGCAACTCAGGACATGCCGGCTAGCATCGCTAGTGATATGGGACTCGCTCGCGATACTTGGGTAGGCACCATTCCTTGAGAGTCTTTCAATGTTCACGGACGCAGCTTATCCTTTGCAGGACTGGATAGATGCCAAAGTCACAGAAACCCTAGGCCCTAATTGGCAAAGCCAGGGCATCAATAGCGGATATCTGTTGTGATTTGATTAATCCTAATTTTGATTTTTTTCCCCACAGGTCATGAATAAATTCTATATGTTAAGTTGTACACAATTTTTGTAAACTGGCTGAAGAGGAAGCCGGCCGGACTGCAATCCAACCTGGCAAAATGAAGGACATCACAGACACTGGCCTATCCATTCTTCCCATTTTCTAACGCCAGCGCCGAGATTGTCATCTTCATCGCCCTTGACAGCCCCACCAATAATGTCAACTTTCACGCCAATCTCCTCTTCCAAAAGTCTGAAATCAAAGGCATCCTGGGCATCACTGCTACCCAAGATCTCGTCCTCGCCCTCACCCAAACCCGAATCTGCACTGGCATCGAGAAGTCCCTTGCTCTTCGATTTGCGAATCCGGTCAATTTCAGCCTCCAGCTTCTCGCGCACTGAACCTGGCGGCAAGGCTGTAAAGAGATCTTGTTTGTTTGCAACCACAAGTACTGGGATTTCTGCGGCCGCTTTCGTGGATGATTTGCCCTTTTTTAAGGCCCGTCGCTGAAGAATCATGAGGACATCATATAAGTAGGACGCTGTATCTCGCAAGATTTCAGCCTCCGACAGAGCTGCGGTATCAACCACAAATAGTACACCACGAAGCTTGGATTTCGCGTCATTCGACGTCGCCATCGACATCAATGGGGTAGTCCCCTGAGATTCCCGTAGCTTGCCATGACCAGGAGTATCTCTCACGCAGTACTTCACGGGGTTCTTGGAGATATCCTTTAGCGATGAATCATTGACGGACCGGTACCGATTCGAGGCAGTCGCAACATTAGGCGGTAGGCTGACGGTAGATAAGGTAGAGGTCTGAGAGGTGTGGGTGGCGTGGGACCTCTTCTTTACGAGTAGTGACGATTTGGTTTCAAGCTATCCCCAGTCAGCATACCGAAAAAATATAAAAAAATAAACCCCCCTAAGTTGATAGAAAAGCTTTTGAGAAACCCAGAATAAAGCTAGAGTGACTAACCAAAGATAGAAGCGCGGTCTTGCCAGCTCCGCTTGGTCCCAGGAGAAGAAAGTTGCTTGTAGGCGGCGAAGCGACTGTTTGATAGAAAATCAGGTGTAATAAGATCGGTAGACCAAAGGCCACGAAAGCTGTTATGAAGATGGCGAGGGGGTTTCCATCGAGCAGGTTGGTGACGATGCCACTAAATGAAGTCCAATCGGCGTGGCTGCCCATTTTAGAAGGTCAAATGATCAACGATGATAAATAATCCAATAGTTTTATTATTAAGAGTAGTTCGGGAGAGAGTGTGAAAAAAGCATGCTTGCAGGACGGCAGCGAGTTAGTTGTAGTGTCGTAGTTCGTGGAAGCGGGTTCCCTTCGGCGTTTGGATGAGTTGGATCATGCCACTTGACTTCCTCATTGGGATGGCTCTGGGTGCCTTAGTGCCTTACGAATTTTGTGGCCTTACTGCCTGAAGATCCCAGGGGCCTCGAGGTATGTGTCCAGCCCTGAGCTGCTGGCATGCCAGTAACTTGTAGGATTGTAGGATGTGAGAGTCCCTTCCCCGACTTGCATTCCACTCAAATAGGTACATTCCAATCCCCCATCCGCTCTTCCATTGTTTACTTCCAATCATCACTCCTCCAAGTTCGTGTCAACTCTTTCCATGCGACTACTACCAATTACTGCCCTCACCTTTCTCCGTCAGCCCTCAGCATGCGATTCGTACGCTCACTACCATACATAGGGTCTTTTCTACCACTTGTCTTGGCCGATGTCGATTTTGTCGCACCTTCAGCTGATACCGTGGTAAAAGCTGGTGATGTCGTGACTGCGCAATGGAAAGACTCCGGGAGATTACCTCACATCTCTCAACTATCACAATATAATCTATACCTCTGTGCCCAGACCAACATAGATGGGTCTGATGTGAGTTCGCCGTTACAGATGTCTGCAATCTATATGTCTGTTGACCATGTATACTCGCTCATTGTTAGGAATTTACCGCGCTTGTGGAGGGCATCTCCTTCGCTCGTGGAAACTCGGTCTCCTTCCAAATAGATCCGCAAATGGGCAGTGAGGAGCCACAAACCTAGTAAGCCTACCTTCACATGTGTTCCTAATCATCGGTAGTACGGTCGGTCGCAATGGTCTGACAAATATCGCGCGTTTGTTTATACAGCTTTCTTAAGATGGTTTCGTCTGGTCCGGAAGACCCCGTTATCAACTACTCCGACCGGTTTACTCTGATAGGATTGACCGGGGATTTTTCCCCAGGCGAAGAAGACCATATCCGTTCCGTGAGAGAAGGCTATGAGCGGACGGACTTGCGAAAGAGGCAGGCAGAGGGTGCGTATACGATCCCGTATAATTTGCAAGTTGGTCCGACGAGATATGCTCCCATGGCCAAACGACCTGGGAGCACAATTCCGCCCAAGTCCGTATCGCCCACGCCTCAAAACCCAGCTAGCGCCTATGATATTGCAACGGCATACCTCCCTCAGGGTACCGTTCAAACCACCAAATCTGCGTCCTTGACGTACTCTGAGGTTAGCGTTGAAAACACCGTAAGTAAAGTGACTACCTTGGCCATTGCTCTGTTGAATCTATTTCACTCATCTTTGGGACTTTTATAGGCTTCTCCCGCGCCAAATCCTCAAGATGCACAGATGAAGAGGCTGTTGGAAAGATGGAAGGACTGAGGATTGTGATTAGGCCACGAAGTGGTGCGATGTCTGGCGCATTGTGGATACAGTCTTCTTTCAAGCATTTCCGCTCATGCATAGTAATGATTTTTTCTTTTAGATTTTCGGCGTTTGGGGAATCAGAAAGTCTTGCAGGATATCTGGAAATTCTCGAATTTCAATTGAAAGTTGGTCTCGCTTTTGTATTAAGGATCGTCGTTCTAAGTCTTCTGACCTGGTTAACTATCCAATTCGTAACGTCTTCTTCAGACATGTTCACAGGCCTCTGACTTGTGCAGAAAGAAAAAAACAAAAAAAAACCCCCTTCTGTAAAATGGGGCATGTGATGCTAATATATAAAAGGGGGGGAAATCATATACAACACAGAAACAAAAATAAAAAAAGGGGGGGAATAAAAGGGCAATGGTATCTTTCCAAATAAATTGCTGGAGAAAATTCATGGCGTTCATGATCAATGCACCCATCACGCAACATCCTTATGTTGAATTGGATCAAATATGGTATCTTTCTCAGCTTACCTATCGCGGTGGAGAGTCATCTCCAGGAAAAAAGGAAATGTTTTCATGGAATGCGACATACTCGCTATCCGCATACCCTAGGATGGAATGAATTTGTGTACTTCTGTGACCTTTAATGCATGCGATCTCGTGGCTGCCGTAGTTTACCAGCGCACTTCCAACCACTCTCGGCTCCTGCCCATGGTGGAGGAAGTCCCCATTCAATGAATCGGGTGAGAGCTTTTGGACCACAACAAGTCGTACTGCTTCCTGTTGCGCAAAGTGACCGTCCACATCCACGACACCTGCTGGAAGGAGACTGGCTTTATTTAAGAGAGCACTATATGCGCCCTGGTCGATATATATGGTCCCATGGGGGTTAAGACCGTGGAGGAGCCAGAAAGATCTAGATTGGATTGGGTGGTCGGATCGGAGGAACCGTGTATGGAGAGGAGGAGATAGCAGCGCTGAGCCATCTGTCGGTACTGTGGTGCCCTGTGAATCTTGTTCGAGTCGCTGCAGGTATGTCACAATTTCATGAACGTTTCCAGGTTTAGAGCTTTTTGTGATGATGGTTGTCACACCAGCACTAGTTCCCAGCTTCGCAGCCACGATCTTGGTGCTCATACCTCCAGTTCCCAACGACGAGCCAGCCGAGGAAACATCAGCTTCTATTGAGGAAATATCGTCGACAACTTCAATTGGTTTTGCGTCGGGATTAGTGCGGGGGTTAGCCGTATAAAGGCAGTCCACATCTGTCATAAGGAAAAGGTAATCGGCTTTTACCATGGCCGCTGTTATAGCTGACAAGGTGTCGTTATCGCCAAATTTGATTTCCTTGGTGGTTAAAAATCAGTTTTGCCCAACATGCAGCAAACAGATAAAAAGTGCTACTTACAGAAACGGCCAAAGTATCGTTCTCGTTGACGATTGGAACTACACCCATTTCGAATAATTGGGAGAATGTGTTTTGCGCATTTACGTATTGGGTTGTCTGGAAATATATTAGTGGTCAGATCATTAGACGCTTACAGGAAGTAGGATCCTACGTCTGCAATGTCGTTCCTAGTCAAGAGGATTTGTGCCACAGGAAGACGAAGGTGCGAGAACAATCCATCCCAAAGGCTCATAAGCCTACACTGCCCAACAGCAGCTAGTGCCTGTAAAAATAGAATTCGTCAGATCTAAATCTTGAGGTAACCGGGAGATAGCTCCATCTATACCTGGATACGAGGCAAGTTCGTGGGCCTCTCATTCACGTCCATCCTGCGTAGGCCAACGCCGACAGCCCCGGACGAGACAAGAACGACATTATGACCGTCGCGGTGAAGTTTTGCAACTGTCTCCACTATGAGAGTAAGGATAGATAGAATGGGTTCATGAGTATTTTCATCGACGATAGAACTTGTCCCTACATAGAAGCCATATGAGTCAGTGATCATCGGCGGGCAAATTGAAGGGATCCCCGCACCTAATTTTATAACGATTGTGAGGCGTTGAGAGGCCATCACGATGTATACCCTACGTTGTCTAGACTCGAAAATAAAGAATGACCATAGCACAATTAAACTGCAGGTAGAATGTCTCGAATACCTGGGATTCAAGGAGCTGGCTGTTGTGGTAATGCTAGAATTCCTTGGGGCTTTCGTGGACCATAGAAACTCCCCACGTTCTGCCCGTTGTCACCGCCAATGCGGAGAGCTTCGGCGAAACATTCTCTTCCGCACTCCAAACCCCGGATTGGCATGAATGCTCCAGCTAACCTCAGCAAAATGTCGGACTCTCAATCTACCAGTAATAGTCGCGATACCGGTTTCAAGCCAGGGGATGATACATACACCCAATGGTCCAATATATTCTCCATCCTGATGGGGAAGATGACAGATGAAGGAAAGGAACAATTTCGAGTTGCGAGAGATCTTCGAAATGAGGTCGCAGATTGCAAGCGTTGCGAGGATCAGCGCGATTACTTATTACAATACAGTAATAACCTTGTGTCCTCTATTTCTTATTTTCACAGACGATACTAACTCTTGTTTTTCTCTAGGCCCAGTAATCCGCTATCTGAGCGACAACATCCGCCAATTGGGAGGCGATCTCTCTAGTCACAACATTTACTGCCGTCGATGTACAAATCGAAAAGCTGGAGGCTTTGACCCAGAGTATGGCATCCTGCTTTGCGCCAACGAGATGAAAGACCAAGGACATCTAGAGGATACACTAGGCCATGAAATGGTCCATGCCTATGACCACCTCAGGTTCAAAGTAGATTGGTCCAACAATCTAAGGCATGCGGCTTGCACCGAGGTTAGTGCGTGTTGGGTTACCTTACTAGGAATCTGCTAAAAGCATCTCAGATACGTGCCAGTTCACTCAGTGGAGAGTGCCGGTGGGCACGGGAATTCTTTCGACGCGGCCAATGGAAGTTTACACAACAACACCAAGAATGCGTTAGAAGACGGGCTATATTATCTGTACGAGCGAGACCTACATGCAAAGACGAGGCCCATGCCGAGAAAGTTGTGAATGAGGTCTGGGACAGCTGCTTTAGAGACACTCGACCTTTCGATGAGATTTACCGATGATACCATATGCATACGTTTGTTTTGGTGTGTGTGTTTTTTTTTTTTAAATTCGAAGACACGAAGTCTCCCAATGTATTATATTCGATACCGCAACTTGAAGAAATATCAAATGACAATCAATATATGGATCTGTCCCCTCAATACTCTGGAAACAAATCAAATGAACAAGTTGCAAAAAGAAAAGAAAAACTCCAGAATCCCTGCCCAACTCCAATGACGCTCCTTTATTAGGCAATGATGGACCAAAAACTTTGCAACACCGAACACCACTGCAATGCATGTATCATATCTCATGCTTTGCCTTCCTTGGGTGGACCAGAGCTCCGCTTGACTCCTCGATCATCCTTGGTACAGTGTTTCAAAATCCAAGGATGCCGTTGGATCTCATCAAGGGAGATCCGTTTCTCAGGATCCAACACAAGTAACTGGAATGCCAAGTTAGCACGCATGCTGTTTGAGGAACCAATAGGATACATACTCTTTTGATTAAGTCCTTCGCCTCGGGGCTCACGAAGGAAGGCACAGCCATATCAGCTCGCGTAATTCGTCGTTGCGTCATGACGGGAGTGTCCTCGAACGGAGCTTCTCCGACCAAGAACTCATACGTCAAAACCCCCAGACTCCACAAGTCAACCTTCTCGCTATAGAAGTTGCCCTGTGAGCCCTGGCTAATCATTTCTGGGGGGAGATAGTCCAGAGTTCCACACATTGTTTGTCTTCTGTTGTTGGGTGCGTGTACACTCCAGCCGAAGTCGCTAATTTTTATTTCCCCGTGAATCCCAACAAGGATGTTCTCGGGCTTGATGTCGCGATGCATGACATGCTTCTTGTGTAAGTATTTCAGTGCGGCTGCCATTTGTGCAATGTACTGGGCAGCCTTCCACTCGGGAAATCTATGCTCTTTGCGAAGGTGCTTGTATAGCTCTCCCCGGCCAGCGAACTCGAGAATCAAAAAGATTCGCTTGCTATCGTGGAAATGACCATATAGTCTCAGAACATTTGGATGGCGCAAGTTGCTCTGAATCTCGATCTCTCTTCGGACTTGTTTCTGCACTCCGCCTTGTTGTAACTCAGACTTATGCAGGACCTTGAGCGCACAAACGAAACCGGAGGACCTCTCCTTGGCCAGATAAACTCGGCCAAACTTTCCTTTTCCCAAAGGCTTCCCAATTTCGAACATCCCAAGATGAAGCTTCTTTGGTTCTGGCTGCTCATAAAGCTGTGAGCTGTGCCGTTGCTCTCCATTCTCGTCTACATGGCGGTGAGAATGTGTGCCCTTGGTTGGTGATGAGCCGACATTCATTGAATTAACTTTGTTGTCGTTGGTATTTTGTAGAGCAAGCTTCAACAAAGCTGACCTATTTCCTCCATTGTTCAACTGTGCTGTTGACCCAAGCCCTGATAAGGACACAGCGGTCGAAAGAGAACCCTGGCACTCCACATCAACAAACAGTCTCAGTATTGGATAGCACTGGTCATACCTTGTGCTTAGAATAGGCACTGCCATTTTTCCCAGATTCGTTTTCCTCTTTGACAGAGAGGTGCTCGAAGCGAGCTTCCAAAGTCTTCGTAGCCATGGAGCGTGCGAGTAGAGGATTGGGTTCTGCTAGAAACAAAGGGGGTAGGTGCGATAGTGTCAAAGATGTCTGTTGACTAGGCGAACATTATATTATACCCAGAGACTAGATTCCAAAAAAACAACAACAAACCTAGAGTGTTAGTAGTGAGGAGCGAGTAGAAAGGAGGATTCGAAGCTCCGGCTTGATCAGGTGTTTATCGGGGTGCCTTGCTTGACCCGTCACCCCGGCAACATGTCGGGCCGCCTCTTTCTCCGACATCGTGGGGTTACGGCTGATAAGCATCATAGAAAGCCCGACAAGGATTCTCTCGTTACCAGCATATACTACCGACATAATGTCTTCAAATAATGTGTCGCCCCCCGTTTGCGCCGTGGAGACCCCCGCGGCCGTTTCCCCAACTGTCCAAAAGCCCAGCACCATATCGGTGAATGGCTTCAGGATGACCACACAGAAGCGACCGATATTGAAGGCCGAACCGATTGAAGCCATGACCAAAGAACTTGGCATTGCACCACCAGAGATGATATTTGGGGATAATTATGTGTCGATTGAGCATGACCGAACCAAGTGGGGCATCAATTTCAACTCCTTCGATGCCTTGGATCGTGTCGATAAAACCGGCGCTTCGATGCTGAAAGTCGCACATTCGAAAGAATGGCAACAAAGCAGGTATGAAGCCATGTTTTCCTGTCTCTTTTCTCTCCTATTTCTCCACAAGGGGAAATTGCTTATAGCTTCACAGGGAAAAGACACATGAAGGCATCAAGGAAGTTGTCAAACCGTTCGATTGGTCTTACAGCACAGACTACCAAGGCACCGTCCATCCCGGAAGCCCTCCATTCCAGAAAACTGAGAAATCCATACCTATCGAACTGCTGAAACGCCCCGATCCCATATTGTTCTTTGATGAGGTAATCTTGTATGAAGATGAACTTGCCGATAACGGCATCGCGATGCTATCATGCAAGATTCGTGTCATGCCAGCCAGGCTACTTTTACTTTTGAGGTTCTTCATGAGGCTTGACAACGTCCTCTTTCGGGTCCGAGACACAAGAGTATATGTTGATTTTGAAAGTAAAGAGGTTCTCAGAGAATATCAGTCTAAAGAATCTGATTATGAGACAGTGCGAAAGGTAAACTCTTTCGATTACAAAATCCCCCGGGAAAAAAAAACTGATAAGCCGTTATAGACTCTAGCCTCCACTAGAGACGATATACCTGCTGCTATGCGAGATGCCAATAGAATCTCAGAGCTCCTACCCATTAAGGAAAGACACCTAGAACGTGTTTCCTTGGGCGATTAACAGGCGGGCGACTCTCTTTACTCGACAACACGCCTTGCACTTGATCCTACACTCTGGTTTTATTTCAAGTGATCCCAAGAGCAGAACTAAATCAAGAACTATGGGGGCTGAACACCTGTGTTGTGAGGAAGAAAACTGCTCTGGCCCGGCCATGGACATGTTCCATATTGCCAATAAATCCCAGTCGCAATCGACGCATGCCATCATCGCTTTATATATTGAATAGGCGACTGTGATAAGGTGGGTCCTGCTTGACTTGGGCTTATAACTCATCCATTTCTTCGTGGAATCAGCAGCGAAGCTACTTCGTACGTACAACGCTGGCCCAGCCTCCATCTGTTCTTGGCCGTCATTTCGCCGGTAGATAGAAAGCAGTTCCTTCTGCCTGGCTGATGATATTTAAATCAAATTGTCATTAGAATTTACAATATCACACACGCAAATACAATACCTGACACTACAGGGCGAAGGATCACAAACATAATCGATATCATGTAATTTTATAGTTATGTCTAGTAGTTATTCTATCCCCCGTCCTGCCAACTCACTGTCCTTCCTAAGGAATCCTCTTTAAAATGATCTATGAGATGAAATCTAAATGAGATGATGGAACACGGTCAGGGATTCTCTTGTGAGTTTAATAAATATGGCGATCGGTATTGTCATTACTCGAGATGATTGAACAATTATGTCTAATCCCGCCGTGTCACAACTAAATGCAACCGAATATTCACAAATTAGGCGTCTTTCTTCCCAAAAAGATCCTTTTCGACCATTGCTCGACAAATTGGATGGTAAAAATCCTTATACCTCTCAAAGGTCTCAAGGGCAAGGGCACGGTTGGCCTTCTGCAGATTGCGGTACCTATAACCCCAGGTTAGTATAGACATTTACACATATCATATTCATGCATCGATGTTGGGGAGGGGGAACTCTTACAGGGGGCGAACGAATTTCATTCTGCCAATTTTGCCCAGCAGCTCTGTTGTCGGTTCAAGCACACTTTGGTCTCCTGCCTTCAAGCCAACTTGGAAATATAAATTAGCAACCTCGATGTTCTCACTCCTGGCAAGTCCGTAGACCTGTCCCATTGTTTTCGACAACTCTGGAGAAAGGGGGCGCTCGAGCTGAAGTATCTGCTCCAAAAACACCACAATCTGGTTGCCCGTCAAGTTCTCGATGTCACTCGGTTGGGGCTTAAAAGATGATTCTGGTAGTGTTTTCCACTTTCCCGACAGTTCATACACGACATCGACAAGAGACGTGTCGAATTTTGGCTTTGGCGGCAACCCAGGGGCATAGAACCATTTATCCCAGTCCAGTTCAGATAAGAGCTTAGAAGCTTCTGGATCAGGCCGGAAGAAGTTCAGGGTTGTCGCTTTAAACTCATACGAGTCCACAGATTTGCCTTTGAAGGTTGTAAAATACTTCGCGCAAGTCAGCAGGCAACACCAGGTCATAAAGGAAAACAGGCTTACGTGGGGAATGAACTGATCAAACTTCTGTTTTCCCAGCAACGTTTCCAGGTGAAACAAGAAATTGAAACCCTTCTCGTAGGGAATGCTTGAGAATGCATCGTCGGGGTCCTTTCCCTTGAGGTCGGTAACCAATTTGGTGAACTCATGGTCATGCCCAAAGTGGTCAACAGAATCTGCAAGCGCTTTCCAGCCTATGATGGCAGAAAAATGCCGGTACGCTTCTCCATGCCTATATCACATATAATTAGTGCTGTTTGGATACTTCAGCATCGAGGACCTACACTGAAGCTAGGATCTGGTGGCCAGTGTCAGTGAATTCAGCTTGCTAAATTTGCATCGCGGTGGTGATGACTAACACGTCGTTCAAGATAAGTAGTCCAGCCCTCGTTCAGCCAAAAATGCTCCCAAGAAGCATTGGTAACGAGATTACCACTCCAGCTGTGCGCAAGCTCGTGAGCAATAACATCAACATTCTCCCTGTCCTAGTAACTCTGTCAAAAGCTGTACTTTGCATTCCATTTACATGGAGGGTGTTTCTTACTTTGGAGATTATGCTAGGTGTGGCGAAGGTGAAGATGGGATTTTCCATCCCTCCATAAGGGAAACTGGGTGGTAAGATCAAAACGTTGTATTCGCCCCAGACATAAGGGTAAACAATTTTCTGCGACCAGATTAGAATATGAGCTATCAATTTTCAAGCCAATAGCAAACCTCAATTGCATTGATGAAATTTTCCGTATCTGCTTCAAGCTCCCATTGACACTCACGAAGCTTGTCGGGGCTTGTTGCCACAACACTTCGTGGCCCAATTGCAGCCTCAGCGATATCGCTGAGAAAGTTAGTAATTCTATAAGATTATCTGAGGCTCATAGCCCTGGAGGTTCACTTACCCACTGGCCAATGCAAATAGATAACTTGGAATCGGCACCTTCTGGTGGAACTGATAGAGTCTTTCTCCACTAGGTTGGGGGTCATCAGATGCGTTGCGAACCGGCAAGCCACTAGCGATTACAGGAAGAGGAGACGTGATGTTGAAATCAAGAGTGGATTTGACATCAGGCGTGTCTTGGCATGGGAAAATAGACCGGGCATGGATGGCCTGGCATTGAGAAACTAAGGTGGGTGGGTGGTCAGAAGGAATCTTGAAAAGAATATCTGGTCTTATTTTCTGAAAATTGTAAACAGGAAGGAAAGAGGCTACTAACACATATATGGATGTTTCTTGTTTGAGGTTTGAGCTGGTGTCAACCATTGAAGCGCAGTACACTTTTCGGTTGTCTTGACGGAAATCTGGCTGCTGTTAGACCATTCGATGACGTTTTGCCGAGACAGATCAGATAACATACATCGACATCAATTGTTTGATTCAGCTTGACACCTTGGGCAAGTTTGATCTTCAAGGCAGTCCCATATGGTTCCAAAGGGGGCAAAAGCTCCCAGTGAGAGGTTTCGCCGTTGACCTTGACGTCGCCGATGTCAACATGGTTTGTGTCCAGGATGATGTCCGTGGATTCCCCATCGGTGATCGACTTAAGCTTATGAACGACATTCCCCACAAGCTTCTTCTGGTCAAAGAGGATGTTAAAATTCGCTGTGATGTGGGTTGAAACCCAATTGTTATAGTTGCTCAGTGTATTAGGATCCCTAGGAGGGTTCATTGTAGTCGCCATATTGCGATTCTGAATGGGAGAAACCAGTGCGTTCCAAGGCGTTCGAGTAGCGGACAATGTCAAATGGATGCGAATTGAGCCTCGGAGAGAGCCGGTTCGCCGCAGTAATGAGCGAGGGAGACTATTCATTCATATACTGTTTGTCTGTCTGTGCTTGTCTGCATATGGGACAGTGGGGAAGATGGTTGGTGTCACAGTAATGAATCTCCGGGCGGGAAAGGATGTCTTGCCGTACTGCCGTTACATCGTCTTCGGTGTGTGTCAACAGATCCATCCACCTCCTCCATATTATGCTCCATATTTAACCGACCAAATCATTACTATTATTATGATTATTCCTAAACACTAAGATAGAATATTCCTATTACTAATTACAGTCACTCCATAGCGATGAAAATTGGATTTCTTGGGAATTCTCTGTGCACATATATGCTTGCCTTTTTATGAAAACAGACTATAAAGAAGCTAGCTGGCTTACTTTGTCTTTGTCACAATCATGATGCCTAAGAAGGTTTTATTGATGATCGGATGCTAAAACTCCACCTACTACTGTACCTCCCTACCCAAGTAATTGGCGAAAACAACAGGTAGAAGAAGAGAAGTCACAACACACGTTCCTTTCGCTTCTTGCTCCTTCCAATGCTTGGCGGTGCTTCCCGCTTCCAGAAACACAAAACAATAATACTACTAACTAATGTCCATCTTCTTCTGTATGCATGCCATTTCCAGATGTGACTAATCCCACCCTCACCTCTCTCTCACCCTTTCCTTCACCCTCTTTAGCTATATCTTTTGTTTTCGCAGTAGCTACTACCCACATCGCCGTCCCGTAAACTCGAATTCGCGGTCGCAAAGATAACGATTACCCAATGGATACGCCAGAAGTCCTGGTGGCTGGTATAGAAGCTACCACTAATTCTACGACCACTCAACATCCCGATGTACCTATGAGCTCGACACCAAATGCAGACGCAGCCAATGGCCAACCCACGGAGACTCCAGATATCACATTGCCTGACGCAACGGCTGAGTTGCCAGACTCAAAGCCCGCAGAGGGACCGGTAGCTCCAAAGAGAAACCCGGGTATTCAGTTCCTCGAGTACGCGCCGTGTCCCCCACAGTTCTATTGTTGTCCTCAAAGGGAGGGGCTCCTGATATCCGTTTAGATTCTTAACATCACCGATTGTTGAGATCTTGGTCGGAGAAGGACAAGATCAAACGGTCTTGACGGCGCATCAGACTCTGCTCGTGGAATCCCCCTTTCTGGCCAGCTTTGTGGAGAAGTTTGGCCAGACGAGTCCTGTAAATGACGCCCCTGGACTAGCAAAGTCAATTCTTGGTTACTAACATCAAGTAGCGACGCATTGAACTCCCACATGAAAATGTCGAGGCATTCGGTTACTTCCTACAATACCAGTACACTCGTGACTACTCTCCCGCCATTTATTCGACTGAAAAAGAAGCAGTCGTTGGAGAAATAGATGACAGTGGGGAACAACTATTAAAACATGCGCGTGTCTACACATTAGCAGAAAAACTAGGCATTCCGTCATTGAAAAGCTTAGCCCACTCTAAGATCCACCGCATTAACAGCACTTCTCACGGCGAAATTGCCTACGCTCGCTATGTCTATACTCATACTCCGGTGGACGATAAAACAATTCGAAAGCCTGTGGCTTCTTTCTGGGCCTCCAGAAGCTATGTTTTGCGTCATGAGGCTGAAGAAGAGTTTAAGAAACTCTGTCTGGACGTGCCTGTCTTCTGTTTTGACGTTCTTTCGCTCGTTCTTGACTGGAAAGAAAAGCGAACACAATCGGATATTGAATCTGGTGTCAAGGGAAGTGGAAGAAAACGACTAAGAAGCGGTGTATAACCAGTGTCAAGTGGTTATAAGAAATGGGTCGTGGAAAAATTTCCTTGAATTTTCTACAATTCGTTTATCTTACCTGGTGCCGTGTTTGGGCTGCCAGGATTTCTCGGCCCTGGATTGCGCAAAGATCCATCGATACCCAAGCAGGTTGGTCTACAAATTTGGTTGCTCTAAGATTGAGGTCTGTTTGACATGTCCCATCATCGAATGTTGGCCGTCTGTACTTCATCATATGACCACTGTAAAATATGGGCTGCGATAACTGATAAGGATTTAATTTTCCCGATTTCCTTTGCGGAAACATCTACCAGAACAGTTTTTCAATCTGCAAACCTCCGAATCGTCCGGCCCGAGTTGGCGCAGGAAATGGCGCGCCGAATGTTTGATCTAGAGTGCCAAAGACTCAACCTCCTCAATAACCTTAGGTGCGGTGGTCAAATTCTCATACCCATCCTTAGTGACATGGATATTATCTTCGATGCGCACTCCTCCGACACTCCAGTATTTCTCCAGAACATTGGTGTCGATATACTTGCTCAGTTCTGGCGATTTGACGAATGGTTCAATGATAAACCGACAAAAGTAGATCTGCCACAAACTTGAGTCAGTCATAAATCCGATAAATTAGTTCAATTGACAAACACTTACACCTGGCTCCACAGTAATAACAGATCCGGCAGGCAGGCGGCCTCTCACACGAAGGTATTTGAACATAGAGTCCTTGTCTTCATAGTTAGGGTTACCGCCGGTATCATGAGTATCCATTCCAAGATAATGACCCAGGCCATGGGGGAAGAACGCTACACTGATTCGCTTAGCGAACAGTTCATCCTCCGATCCACGCAGAATTCCTAGTTCCAGCAGGCCCTTGATTGCGATACGATGGGCAAGCGCATGCACATCCTCCCACTGGACACCCTCCTTGAGCATCTCAATGCACTCTGTCTGCATTTGTAAGACAATCTTATAAATCTGACGAGTCTCCGCAGCAAACCTCCCACCCAGGGGAATGGCACGGGTAATATCAGCACAATATGTGCGGTACTCCCCTCCAGCGTCTATAAGCACATTGCTCTTCCTTTGTTTCGTCACGGGGTCTGTTAACTCGGCGTCGTTCTTAGGGTAATGGAGCGTGGCACCGTTCTCTCCACAAGCAACGATGGGATGATAGGATTGCTCGCGCGCGCCGTTCGCAATACACGCGGAAATGAAAGCACCCTCGATCTCCCGCTCATTTGTCGCAGACTTGGAGGCCTTGATGGCTGCGATATGGGCCTTGGCGGAGATATCATTTGCCTTTCTTAGAAGCGCGATTTCGTAGGCATCCTTCACGACCCGCGACTGGTCAATGGACGACTTCAGTGAGGAGAAATCGGCCTCTGCGTAGCCCGAAAACTCCGTTCCGTCGGATACTTGGTCTGCCATAGCAAATGCAATTGCTTTGCCGCCATGCGCCGACGCAATCGATGCCAGTGTGCTATTGACTTTGGTGGTATCCAGCACATCATCAACATCATAGAGCTTTAAGGCCTCTGTCGCAGACAGAGGCAACCCCGACCAGATGACATCTTCTGGGTCAATCGGAGGAATGAAAAGAGTTAATTTGTCGGAGCCAATATCGTAAATCAACGAAGCGTCGGGCAGCAAACATCCAGATAGATAGAAAAACGGGCGACGCTGTCTGGTGAGCATATCCTAGGTAATCAGCCTTTGTGGCGAATAATATTGGACAGGCCGTGAAAAGGATCATTTTACCTAAAGGGCACTGGCTCATCATTGTCCTCGATTAGACGTGTTTTCTGCGCTTCCAGGTAAATAACACCGGTGGTGCCTTGATAGTGAGGCCGAAGTGACTCGGCCACGCGACGGGCATGGGATTTTGCTGGGTATTTACCCGCAATGATTGTGTCCACGGTGGTCATGTTTGCCAACAGCAGTCTCGTGAGCGATTTGGATTCCACAGAAGAAAGGGATAAGAAAAGCTTTTGCTTGGTGGTTGTGGTTGTGGTTGTGGTGGAACATAGGCGGGGGAGGTTGCGGGGCTCACTGATGCTACCCTGCCGCGGTTATTGCCGGACTATTACTCAATGGCAACTGATATATATAACTAGTGGTCCAAATATAGGTAGGTGTAGATTCTACATAAAATAAAACATTCATTAGGTATCAATAACATACGAATCTCAGTGATATCCCACACTAACACTCTACCGAAACGTACTCCCCGGGCTACCTGGAACATCCTCAAACTCCATTTTCCATTCATCAATTTCAGCGAACTTTTTTGCTTGCAGCCTCAGCTCCTTACTCGTGTATCTCGTCCCTGATATTGCCTCTGAGTCCGAATCAGTCTCAAGGGCATCCGTGTCCGGAGGAGACGAAAGGGGCGATGACATATCGGCAGGCTCATTTTCCTTCTCGACTCCCGTATCTTCGCGCGATCGACGTTTGTATGTAACTTTGCCGGGTTCCCTGTCGGCCTTCGTTATGCCAGGTACATTCTTATTGACGGACCTGGCTTTCGACCGATTCGCTTGTGTTCTTCCAACACCAGATGATGGCTTCGACTTGACAGGTCCTTTTCGTCGTGATCGTGACGCTCCCCGGGGAGCCATGTAACTCAACTCATCCTCATCGCCCTCGGAAGATAAATCATTATCCTCGCTTGCATCGCTGGGCACTTCAAAATTATTAACTTGGCGACGCTTGCGCTGCCGCTGATGACGACGAGGCAAAAGTTTGTCTTGTAGGTTTGCGGTAGAAAGGCCATTTTCGTTGCTATTTGTTCGCTTTTCAAACTCTTTTCTAGTTTCATCGGGGGCATTAGGTTGCTTGGCTAAATTCGATTCAACAACCACATGTAAGGGACTTGATGGTGGGCTACTCATGGGAGGGGCCATGGTCTGAGAGAAACCCTCAAAGGATTCTGCTGCACGTTGCAACACCCCAGGAGAACTAGAGGTCTTCGATGCCACATCTTCGTCGAATTCGGGGGTTTGAGATCTAGGTTGGCTATGTCCTGCAATGGCTAGTGGCGATTGGGAAATTTGAAGTCCCTCGCCTGAGCGTTTGCGCTTTCGTGAACTGGCGCTAGAAGGCAGTGGATGTTGAGAGGGAGATGAATCTAGAGCATCGCTTGGGAGTAGAGACTTTCCGCTTGAGAGATGCAATGGCGTCGATTCATCCTCCGGACTCAGTCCACCAAGAAAGTCATCATCATTATCATCAAGATCAGAAGATTTGTCCTCTGCCTGCATCACCTGCAAAATACTAGGCTGTCGAGGGCGTCGTCTGAAATTACTCAAGACGGAGTTTTCATAGGCAGGCGTCCCAGGAACTTTGGAACCCATGTCCCCTTTCCGTCCAGCGATAGAGAGGGTAGAAGAGTAGCCCCGAGATCGGGTGGGGGGACGGCTTCCCGTAGCTCCACGTTCTCCCATAGGTGATGATTCAATGGCCTGTTCATGCGACTTGGCCATGGGTGTCTGTTTATTAGATTGTAGTGGGATTTGGATTTCCAAGCGCTGAGCACCAGGAACAAGTTGTGATGCGTCTGATGCGTCCCTGGAACTCGCTGTTCGGGAACCAGGTACATTCTCCGTATTGTCCCTATTGGGTTTTGGCCGTGCTGTTCCCTTGGACGATGCTGGCACGGCTTTTGAAATCGGCCGATTTCGCTTTGTCGGTGGCCGCGGCATTTTGATTGAGATGTTGCTTTGTTGTGTTGAAGAACGTATGAATCGAATGCAGTTTTCGCGATGACCAAGGCGGAGGACTATTCGGGAAGCAAAAGCAACGCTGAGGGGACGAGGGGAAGTTCTGTTCTGCTTAGTTACTTGATGAGAGTGGAGCGATTTAATCCCAGTGTGGGAATAAGATGATGAGTTAAAAAAGAAAGGGCAGAAAACGAAAAAGAGGTGGAAGTTGTTATCTCTTCAATTGGTAAGTTTAGTTGGTTGGACGACGAGTGGGCGCGTGTTTTGTTTTGGTCGCGTCGCGTTTTTTTTTTTTTCCTACTTTGGTAATAGTTAACCTTAGAGCCTTAATTAACTAAACCACGGAAACTCATAGTTAACTTACTGTTTGTCTACTACTTCTTCTTCTTCTGCTCCTACTACATGGTGTACTGTACTTCTTTGTACATTGTCATCTAAATTATAATTTATTGGTTTTCTTTTTTTCTTCACCCAAAAAAAAAAAAAAATAAAACAAAATAAGAACAGTTGATCAGATCATATACCAAGATACATATAGTACGTATCTAATAATAATCATGACCTTTCAACCACGGACCATCACCCGCGTGGGAAATTTGTCTAAGTCCCAACATGAAGACATCCAATCATTTGATCCCTCAAAACGCCAGGGGATATTAATTAATCTCATCAAACCCCTCCAACACCAGGCAGCGAATTAAACCAACCGGTTCCTTCCGCTTCGAGTTGTCAAATTTGGAGATGGATCTTTTTCTCCACAATAAATCAGAATTAATGGCAAGAGTCTGACCACCAACTCCAGCCAAAATACTAGTTCTCTTCCCCGCTTTTTGCCTTCGATGAAGGAAGAAGAAATAAATACTACGCCATCTCCAGGTAACAAGATGACACCTATCGCCTCATCCATCGGGCTTTCTTACTCCTCGGTTATAGTTGTTCGTTGCTTCTATATCCTGATCCTCTTCCAAAATTCGTGACCCATGTCTGCCATCAATATTTTGAAGACGGGAATCTGACGAAGAGGCGTCGCATTGCTCAGCTTGATCATGAGAATCCAAGATCCCTTTTACCCTGGAGAATGCCTGCCTACCATTGTGGATGTGCAAATGCCTTATTTCTTAAGCGTCCGTTAACATCCTCGCTGAAAGTGGCTACAACAACAACAACCTAATTGTCATTGATACTATCTTCCTTTGCCTCCATCACTCTTGATTCATACATCCGAAAACCATGTCACCTTCTCCAGAAATGGATGAGGACATCCTCCTCGATACAATCATCTCGGCTCCTTCACATGACTTTCAGACAGACAAGAAGAAGCGATCCAATTCCGAGGCCACAGAATACCCTCGGAGGCGAGCTACAATCGCAGTAGGTTCCCCTTCCTCCCCAGTCTACCTCCCTATTACCCCCAACAACAACAACCTTGTCTATCTATGTCCACCTATCTTCTCATCCCAATGTTTACTAATGACACCTATATGATGCTCATGGCAGTGTCAAATATGTCGCCTACGGAAAACACGATGCAACGGAGCTCGGCCGAGGTGCCAGCTCTGTACCGACCTCGATGCGGATTGTGTCTACAGAGAGCCGGGGATTAAACTCGATGCTGGCGACAAGCTGATCATTGAGAGGCTGAACAGGATCGAGGGGTTGCTCCAATCTAGCCTCGCAGGACATGCCTCTTCCTTTGCGCCGTCTTCTACATCTCCTGCAACTAGCAATGACACTAATCTCGGCAGCGATGACTTAATTTCCAAGACATCCAATCTTGTCGGCGTATCTAGCAGAACGTCTGTCGTTGGGCTTGGTTCGTGGGCCAATCCACCGGCAAGTATCTCAACAATGCCCAAGGTACACACAACGCCTGCGTTGCATCTCTTACAATGGCCCTTAATTCGAGAACTGGTCGCAGGCCCCTACGATCCCCACACTTTGCTGCAACTGGAGATGGCCCGGGAACCCCTTCGGATGTCTGCTCCTGTTGGAATCGACCTCTCCAATGCAACTACCTATATTCAAGCATTTTTTGAGCGTGTAAATGTTTGGTATGCCTGTGTCAACCCATATACATGGGAAAGATACCACGAAACAGCCGTTTCCAACGGATTTCAAGAAGGCCCAGAGAGCTGCGTTGCACTTTTGGTTCTCGCTCTTGGATGTGCAAGTCACTGCGGAAGCATCTCATCGCTTCCTCCGGAACGGGACGCGCCTGGTCTACTATACTTCATGGCAGCATGGAACCTTCTGCCCTCAGTCATGATGCGCAATTCTGTACTCGCTGCTCAATGCATCATCCTAACCTCTGCATATTTATTTTATTTGGTTAGGCCTCTGGAGGCCTGGACCCTGTTATCCAATGCGAGCATGAAGCTGCAGCTCCTCTTTGGCAACACCTCTCGCGTTCCTCTGCAGTGGAGGGAACTCAGCGTCCGAGTTTATTGGAACGCTCTTCTATACGAAAGTGACTTACTGGCCGAACTGGACCTACCACACTCGGGGATTGTGCATTTCGAGGAACTTGTCGATCTCCCCGGGGGATTTGAGGAAGAAGACGACGAAGACGAAGATGACGCAGTCGCTCCCAAGAACGAGATAGCTAGGCGTGATGAGCTTTGGTACTTTCTAGCAGAGATTGCCTTGAGGAGACTACTCAACCGAGTCAGCCATATGATCTATCAAAAGGACAACTCTCTGACCCTAGCCTCACTTGGGCCGATAGTCTCGGAGCTAGATTTCCAACTCTCCCAGTGGTATGAAAGCCTTCCGGGGCCGGTCCAATTTCCTCTTTCCCACACACCCTTTTCCAATCCTGTTCAGACTGTCCTCAGATTGCGATACTATGCCTGTCGAACCATTATTTACCGGCCCTATATATTGGCTGTATTTGAGAATGAGCATGTTTCATGTGATCCGGCGGTAAGAGAATGCTGCCGGCGATGCTTGGAGGCCACCTTGCGCCAATTGGAGGACATCACCAGTCACCGCGAGGGACATCTGCCCTATCTTTGGCAAGGCGCTCTGTCGATGGTCTCACAGACATTGCTTATAATGGGTGCAACCATGTCCCCCGCACTTTCTGTTTTGCTGCCTCCAACTACCCGGGTAGATCAAATCATAGCTGGCGTTATGGCGGAAGTTGATCGATATGCACACCTCGCCCCCAGCTTGAAATTATCTGCTGAAATCATTCGGGATGCGGAACGACGGCGGCAAATCTGGATCAGGTCTTCAGAAAAGCGAATCTGAATAGGCCACTTGCTCTCCAATATCAAGCTTCTTTTTCTAAGTGTCTTGACCTTATCTGTGATGTCAACGACGTCCCAACTGGAGTGAATGTAAATTATATGATTATATCTCAAAATTTCAAGATAGGTTTCCTACTCGTACGCATACAAACCCGTCGAAATCAAGTTGACGCGGAAGGCCTTATTGGATAACAATTTTTACTACATATTTTTTCTGTTGTTTCCCGGGCGGTGGAGATCTTGGTGCTTTTGTTGGACGGAATTTAGGTTAGGTGCAAAATTTAGTACTATATAACAGGAAGTCTCACAATTCGACATAGATAGGAACACACTTTCGGATCGGTAGACGGTTTAGATGAAGTGGTCTACTACTGGGTATCTAAACAACAGTTCCAAAGAAAGAAGATATCCGGGACTAGTGTCCTACCAACAGATTAAGGCCGCTGAATCGAGGGTTTGGGGTGGTTGCGAAATGGCGAGTTATGCACAAAAGACGCTATTTAAAAGACTGGCACCTTTCTCTGCTCCTCAAAAAAAGGTGGTGATGAAAACACCCAACTCATATAAGCACCCATTCACTGCCTCTCTTGATAAATTTATCAAGCATCATGCCAACGTCATTCAAAACAAAGCGGCAGATATAGAAACCAAAGAACTCAGCAGCATGCCGAGTGCTCAGCTCCAGGCCCACAAGAGTGGGGGAAGAATGTTTGAGGCCGGGATCTTCGACTTGCTGGGCGATTTGATCTGAAAAGGCATGTTAGAGAGCTAGTCCGGATAACAATAGGCACAAAGTTATAATCACCTAATACTTGAACCGCATCACAAAGACGGGCTAAAGCGCCCATGTAGTTCGAGTTCGGCCCGTTGAATTGTAGTTGCGATGTGTTACGCGTGGGCTGGGAGCCTGGTATAGGAGTCATAGGGAGCGACCCGATGGTCAGATTTTCTTTACCGGTCGGTTCCTTTGCACTTGGAAGCGACGTTGCCGCACCGATTCCCGAATTTTTGGATCGTAATTTCCGCCAGGAGCTCAAGTACGACTTGCTTTGACCACTCGAAGTTTTTGCAGCAGGTACTTCGACAGTGGTTGAATCCTCGGTGGTTTGCGATGCTTTAAATAGCGGCATGGTGCCTTGTACACCGACTTCACTGCTTATTTTTTTTGATAATGACGCCTGAACTTGGTCCAAAACACTCTCAAGAGACTGCATTTCCTCTAGGACCGCGTCCGCATCATATGTGTCAACCTTGGCCAACTTTAGCAACGCAGCTGTTAGCAGGTCACAATTGGAGACCTTCTCTTCGACGGCCTTTAGCTTGACGTTCTTGACACGCCAGATATCGCGAGGAATAAAGAGCTTAGTAGTCAAGTAGCCGCCACGAGGGTGAGCGACTGTCTGGTAGATACATCGCATAAGCCAGAATGGACGCAAGAGGAAGGATTCCGGGCACGGCTCCAAAGGTAAAGGCGCATTAGCAGCCATAAGGTTAGGCGACCCGAGACTTGTGGGGGAATGAATATGGCTATCAAACAGATATAGTCCGCCACTAGGAAGACCATTTGGTGCAAAACTGGCGCCTGTCGGTGTTGGCAAAATGGGCACCGCCGCAGTTGCTGTCCCTTTTTGAATATCCAGAACAGGAAATGCGCTACTTGACGGAGTATCCGGCGAATGTGCGGTCGAATCCGGGACAGGCCCCGATACATTTCGCGCACGGAATGGTTTCAAGCTTGAGTTTATCTTGCTTAGGCTATCCGGCGCGGATGGCACTTTTCCAATGAGGCGAGTAGGAGATGGTATTCTAGAAGCTCTGTTATCCTCCCTCTGGGCCACGTCACTGAGACTTTCAGGCACGTTCGAATCATCGATTATGGACTCAGTAGCTTCATCTCCCCCCTCTATACGCATTTTTAACGGAATATCAGCGGTAAGCCCGGACGTGGAGTCTGACTGAGACTGGAAACTTGTCTGAGGCTCATCCTTTGGTAGAGGTGGTGGTCGAAACTGATCAGATGGTTGGTCAAGAGTAGAAATATCCGAAGTAGGCTCGGTATGGGAATTGGTTTCAATTTTCAGCTCAGTCGGATTCTGGCCTGACATTCTTCGTGCTCGAACACCAGGTCCCAGAGCTGGTTCAAAGGATGATTTCGTAGGTAGAGAAGGAACTTGAGTGTGATCCGGTGATGATGAGTCTTTCTGTTCCACTTTTGTATCAACTACAGGAAGGACGGAGTCTTCGGCAAGTGGTGACAAAGCTGCGGCTGTGGCTGCTGCAGTTGTTGCGTTAGATGCAGCCGAGCTGCCCCATGTCCTACCAGAGAAGCTACTCGAGTCCGACTGTCGAGGTAGCGCGGATTTGGATTGAAGATCGAATTCAAAATCATCCATGACATAGCCCCTAGTCATTTCCTCCAAGAGGCGCTCCTCCTCCTCGGCTTCCTCGTCGAGATAATCAGAGTCAATACCATTAGAATTTTCAAACAGGGACTGTTCTTGCAGACGGCGCAGCTCTCGTCCACGAGTCATGGCGAACTCTGCTTCTCGTTCTGCTTCTCTTACTCTTTGCTTCGCTAGTGCCACATTTCTGCGAGCATTGGCCACAATATCATCGTCACTATCTTTGGCGTCATTCTCCATAGCGGGTTCTAAACCTTCATCGTATGCAGCTTCAACCGCCGCGTCAAGGGCAGCATCGAATTCAGCCTCCGTCCCATGACTAAGACGGTGACTCCGTCGTTGTCGTAAATACACGGATGAAGCCTTTGATCTCATGGAGGTTGGAGAAGATGCGCCAGATTCATCGATGGTATCCAGCCAGGAGGTCGATTCATAGATGTCTCTAGCATGAGCACTAAGCAACGAAAGCTCGGAGTATCGGGAATTTGAAGTAAGAGCCTCATCTTCATCAAGTGTTTCGGGGGCATGAGCACTATCAGGTGGCAGCGTCAGCTTTTCAGTTTTAGACTCCCTCCACGCCGTTTCTTGAAAAATGGTGTCATTTTTGGGTGTTGGCATTGTTGCAGAAGTTGTAGATTGCACTTCCCCATCCAAGGCGGATGGCAACAACGACTGACGTCTTGGAGGGATCTGACCAGAGGCCATCTCTCCTGGGTCATTCCTATGAAGAAACATGCCATCCGGGGCACCTTCGGTTGGTTGGAACATCTCGGAGTAAGATTCTTGGCTCAAAGGGCGCTGCGGAAGGGCTTTACTATCGGCTTCTCCAAACGAAAAGTCCATTCGCTCCAGCTCGGTGACTCGGATCATATATGTATCTCGCTAAACAACTTAGTGTGGATAAAGAGTGGGCGCTGGGTGTATTGAACCAAACTTACGATTTCTTGAAGTTTCATCTTTTCGTCTTCGCCACCACTACTCCGAAGCATCACTAGCTGCAGGAGTTGGCAGGCATCGTTATAAGCCTCCATAGCACCTTCAAAATTGGCGGCATTGTCAAGAAGGACAGCAGTATTTGCTTTCTGGAGTGCCTTGGAAAGCATAGCCTTCTGAGCATGTCCGCGCTTTCGCCTATCGTTATTTGGTTTACTGTCCGGAGGGGTTGATGAGCTGACATCGAACAAGTATTCGCCCTCATGGACATGTTGACTGGATAGCTCCAGTAACGAATTCACTGAGTCGCTGCGGCCAGTGGTCTCAACGGTATCTGAGGCACTTCCATCTGCAGACCATGGATCCTGGAACAAAGAGTTTGATATTGGCGTAGGGCCAGACGGCATCGAGTCTGCTCGCCATGATGAGGAATCTATTATACCGGTTGACAGAGTCGGTGATATACCAATCTCTGGAAGTTGTAATTTAAGTAATTCTGCATTTTTTGATGCTGTGGACGTTTCCCCGAGCGAGGACTCATTTTTATATCCAACAGAACCTTTGAGGTTGACGGTAGATGCTGGGCTCGCTTGGTCTCTGGGTGAGCCACGGTCATCCCCAAGAGATGCTCTGGAATGGCTCCGTCGACCGATGTTCCCGGGCGAGCCTTTACTTGAAGCTGTCGATTGGGACCAACGGTTTAGGTTTCCCAGACCCTCTTGGATATTGTTGGTTCCCCCCAGACTGTCTTGGGAGACCTTGGCGAATCCATGCCCAGATATGGTCGGTGTTGCAACTTCCGATCTAGACGCCTGAGCTATGGTATCTGATCCTGTGTCTTCCAATCGATCTCCTAGGGTGGTCTGTGACATTTGTGACACGGTTTTTTTAGCTGCTGACAAAATATCCGGCGTACAAGTTCCAGACGGGCGTTTTCGGTGAAGTTGTTCTGTCCCATCTCCTTCCAAGGTCGAATTCGACAACATTTTCAACGAGCCTAGAAACCGATTTCGGGGGAGTGACGAGACGGATGGCTAATATTGAGGTAAGGGGCTCTCTATTCACGGAGGAATATCGCAGATCAATCGAAGGAGGATTATGTGTTCAGTGACTGTGGCCAATGTAGAAAGCACCAAGGGGTTTTGAAGTCCGGGGCTTGTCGCGAATAAGATATATATCGCAGGCGTAGTTTATTAGGCGAATGACCATCCTCTATGTTTTCCAGATATCAAACAATTAGGGCTACCTCGTAGCCTAAAGGAGCTCCACATGAGAAGGTTATGCGCTAGGTTCCCTCGACTTCGTCTGAATTACTGCATGGCCTAGTGAAGCCGTGGCAGATGCTGTATGATCAAAAAAAGAGCATTTTCTCCCGGTGAGGAGAAGACAGTATATCCAGTAAATCAATGATCGCTATGCATCGTAGTTGAATGTGCACGAATGGGAGATATAAGAGAAATGTGGTCGCAAAGGCTCCCCCCTTATCGGCGAATATCTTTCGGAGTAGGACTAGAGGGCTGGGACACGGCTGTAGTTTATATTCACTCGCTGACTGAGAAATTGGTATACTAGTAGAATGGAAGGTAAGAGAAAGGTCAGCGAGTGAGTAAGCGACGATGTTCAAGTCGGATCAAGAAACCAAAGGATTGGCGACTGCGCCGTCAGGGGAGGGGGTTCGAGGGTGGAGCAAGCGAACGCATAGACATACCGATGTGTATGCACTATATCATATATGGTCATAGACGTTAGGATTGATAGATCCTAATATAAGAACTAACAAGTATATCTTGGTTGGTAAGATCGAAATCGCACAGGGCGATTAAGCAAACAAAAGCATTGTAGCAAAATTATTATGGATGTTGGGAGAGAGGGGGCAGAGGAATAATAGATCAGGGCTGGAGTTCGCAGGAAAACAGGAGGGACTGATTCTGGTTGGTTGTTGGAAAGCGGGAGAGAAAAAGGGGCTCCATGTAGGGAAGACGTGTGTTCTATCAGAGTACTAAACTACCTCGATACTAACAAGAGTGGTATTATTATTGTGGACTAAGGTAGGTACCTACCTACCACTTAAGTTCAGGTGTATATATAATACAATACTGTAATGTACCATGATCGGCTTGTTGTGTGTATTATGTATGGTAGTGGAGTGTACCTAACATCTACCTAGGTGGTACCTGTTTTGAGTTACGGGAAGTACCAACCTTGGGTTACCTTAGGTAGGGGAAGGTACTCGGTACTTACTACGTACTACTGTGTAGGTCGAGGTTAGTAGAGGTACCAGGTAGGTATTGTAAGGTAATAGTGGTGTTTTTAGTATACCAGGTACCGGTACCTGTATTGGGTACCTCCTAGGTATGGTATGGTTCTGTTAGTGTTTGGGTGCACTTATAATTACATAGCTACCCCTGCCATTCTTGTTGAGATGACAGCCCCTGTAGTTCTACATAGATCGACACTTTGGGGTAAATGATAATCTACATTGTACTCGGCCGATGAACTATAGGGGAGTTTGTATATATTATAACAAAATAAAACAACAATGTATCTCGCACCCATTTATATAAAAAGCAAAGTAAATACAGTAGGGTTCTTTTGACTATCAGACCCCTAACGACTTTCCTTCACGGATATCTTGTATGTATATATACATACAAGCAAATAGGTGACACGAATGTGCTTCCTATTAGGGGGGCGTTTGTGAAGAAATATCTGTCAATGCAAGTGGTAAAAACACTGCCAACATGCAGCCCGATGAGCATATTATCATCAAAACCACTAGGGTTTTTAGAAAGGGTCAAGTAGGAGCTAAGAACCAGGTTCACCGAGCTCATAATGCGCGCTTTTCCTAGTATGGTGATTCACTCGACTCTGGACTGTCCGTTGACTCGAGAAGCAAGTGTGTCATGGGCCTACAAGACCCCCCAAACAGGTATTGTTCGATGAATGATACAACATGCATAAGCTTGGTAGTATTCATAAGAAGTTGTGACCAGTAAGATACATAAAATTCCGCTTCGTATGGAAATGGGACTCTCGGGAACTCATGCCTCACTCTCGTCTTCGTCGCTTGTTGCCTCGATGTTCTTCTTCGATGAAGGGGGGTCCAAGGCTTCGGCATTAAGTTCATTATCATCAATCACCTTAGAATCATCAACACAGTCATCTGGCTCTTCATAGTGTGGTCGAGGTATGGATTCACCATGTTCTTTGAGAGCCATCTCAATGTTGGGCAGTTCGGCCACTAGAGTAGCAAATTGATCCATTGGCAGAGATATGCCCTGGAAGAGATGCAATCAGTAAGAAAAGGCTAGGCAATTCAAATAACCCAACTAATAGTGACCTACCTTTTTTCCGGGTAGTGCTTGGCCATCTTTTTCGTAATACTCCCTAATGCTAAGCATGGTCTTTCCCCGAAATGAAGAGACTGTGACGCGACGCATTTTGGATATCTCCCAGTACCTGTCCCCATTCGCATCTATTTTCCATGAAGTATTGGATTCAGAGCCAGAATTTGCAGTTTGTCCTCGCACTGACGTCTTGCTTCTTTTGGGCTGTGGTTGTTCGTCATCATCAACAAAGTCGTCTTCAGGGTCAGGAACGCGCTTTCTGAAGCGTGACCCCATAGTTCAATTCGATGGGATGTAAGCGAGTTGAAGAAAAAATTGTACGAAATAATTTCAATGAGTCTTCAGTACACACTCTTAAGGTAGTCTCGGTTTGATTTTGTCCCGTACGGATCTTGAAAAGCGTTGGTGGTCGGAGCATACGGAGTAACTAAGATGTTTCCAGTCCAGGCAGGCGCCTTTATCGCCGTCACATGATGATAGATAATAATACTACATACAATACAGTATATGCGATAAGATAGCCATTCACGGATACCTACCTCCTCTTAAAGAAGATTAGCAATCGATCAATTTATTGGCAAATACCTGGTACCTCCTTCCTCCGAAGTCGAGTAAATATCCAGCTAAAAGGTACCTACTGTAGGTACCCCCAACCTACCGTCAATACTAAATAATACTGGGAGGCTTGCCAGCCAGCCTTCGATTAACCCAACTTATTGATATTGCAGAACGTCCTTGCTAGAGAAAGAACTGCAATGAATGTTCAGGGTTTTAAGTTTGAAAGTCTGCCATGTATGTAGTATATAGTTACATTAAGGGAATAATTAAAGGATAGCCGCCCTTAGAGCTTGCAGGAGAACGGAAAAGACAAAACCTCTTGCAATCCGCTCGATCTGAAGGCAATCGAAGACCTTCTCGAGTGCTTCTCGACTAGCAGCTGCCCCCATCACACTCGTGAGGGCCTGCGGAAGTCCCCTTTGGACAAGGAGTTTCCGCGCAGTTTCCCTTAAATGCTCCTTTTCGGCGTCATCCGCTGGAGGTGGCCAAGACTTGAGCTCTGCTTCGGTCGGTAGGGCATTTTCGCGCAGCTTTATAAGATAAAATGCAAGACTTTCGTCTGAGGTATTGGCATTAATCATTGATTCTTGTAGAAGGCCCCGGATGGTCTCTAAGTTGGGGTTTCCAGGACGAAGGATGTATGACTTGGCCGCATTGAGAAGTGTTCGTCGAAAGTTCCATGCGGATGATAGGGTATACAATTCATTTATTACAGCGAAAATCAATTCTACTGCAATTCGAGTCTCCTCCTGTGTGATGGGATTGTTTCGGCTTGCTCTATTGTCGTCTGGTAAGGGGGAATTTGCATTTTCTGCAGAGGCCCCTTTTTCTGTGACTCCCTCCACTTCGGATGATGTCCGTGTAATAGGGACGCCAGTGATCGATGTAGGAGAATCAAAAGCTTTCGGTGCATCGTGACCAGTTCCATTGGTATTATCCGAGGAACATTCAAGGGAGGGGGGCCCATACTCCTGGTTTGGCTGGCACGATTGTAGATCATGGGTTATAACCTTCTGGGAGTCAAAAGATGCTGCACTCCTTGCTGCATCCCCACCATCCTTCGACCCGTGAGGTGACGGCAGGCGAACTTCCGGGCTCCCGATGGAGTTCTGGGAGTCAGCAGTCATGTTTAAGCTCATTAATGATTTTCGGTTGGTCCCGCCTCCGAAAACCCCGGTGACTCCGTCAAATACAGCTTTACTGCCATCGGAAACCCCCTTTGGTGCGTTGGTCAGAACACCTAGGACTCCTTTCCCCACGTTTTCGAAAGCGACTTGACTGGGGAATGAGAAACCAGATTTGACTGGGCCTGTCGGTTCCGGATCAAGCCCACCATCTTTTTCAAGGAACCATTTCATTCTTGCGCTTTCGGAAAGCGATTCGTACCGGAGAGCATCATATAAATATTTTTCGAGACCTCTTGCCAAAGCCTGTTTTGTCTGGCCTTTCCAGGATGGCAAGACAGCGTGATCATCCGTAAACCTTTCAATCTTGTTCAAACGTGAAATAGTTTCCAACGCTTCATGAAGTATTTCAAAGTCAGTGTATTTTCTGAAAACCATCCATCCAGTGCTGCGCGCTGACACAGGCTCTATCTGGAGTAGGTAGCTCGATGTGGGCTTCGACCGGATCAATCCTTTCCCCCCCGAGTCCGATCCATCGTCAACGGATATTGAAGCACGATAGAGGGTGAGGGGGGGTTCAGAGACTTCCTCCGAAGAAGTTTCATGTGAAGAAATGCTCTCCAGTGGTGCAGCGGATTGCTGTGGTGGCTCGCTTGCATCGCAAGAGCTAGGTATATTTTCATAAGTGGTGTTATGCATTTCATCATTTGCCTGGTTCTCGAGCAATTCAAACCCTCCAGGCTGTCCTGGTTGATCAATAAAGTCTTCGATAGCGGCCCGGGGTGAAAAATCAAGTCCATCTTTAACGGCAGTAGACACTGAGATACCGGCACTATTAGGCTTTGAGTGGTGGTCATGCTGATCGCTGACATCCTGGGCTGCCATCAAAGCACTGAGGCGTTTAGCTTCTACCATCGCTTCTTCGGTTGCCTTGTCCTTAGATATCGTCTTTTCTTGGATCATCTAGGAAAGGTTAGTTAAGTGGTTACGCACATGATTTAGGATAGCTTTGCGATTTTGTGCTCACGTCGGTTTCATCTTTAGTCCCGGCAACCCCTTGAGTCCGGGCACCTTCAACACCAGCATCAATGGCACTCATTATCTCGGATTCCCCCTCATTAAAGAGATGGATTATCCAGCCGTTTAGAAACTCGGGTCGCGAAAGGCTTGATATCGTAGATTCAAGGACGACGCCAGCTAATATCTCACGAAGAAACTCCCTAACTGGGGAACAGTCATATGCCTTCGAATCTAGGAAGTTGGACAATATGTCATCCGCTATCATACCGAGTTTCTTTTGTTGTTGTTCTTCAGCCAAGACATTGGCCAAACTACCCTCGGGGTGCAGGTCCAGGTAACACTGAATTGTCTGTTCCGGAGATGCTAGAGGCCCGGCGACCTCGAATGCAGCAGATAGCTCATTCAGAAACACTATTATCATGGAGGATGAGTTCGTCAGAAACTCTAGAAAGGCGTCGGCAGTTCGTTTCCGGTACAGATGTGACGACATAGATGCAATAAAGCCAGTTAAAACACTGCGACAAGAGAGAGCGAACTTGGTATCCAACGGTAGTATCGGTTGATACCAATAGCTTTATACGAGGTAAGCTCATGACACACTATGAAAGGCGAAAGCTTACTTCACGTAGTCTTTTATGGTCGCGTCTGTTAATGATCGTAATGCAGCTGCCGTTTCCGGTCGAAAATCGATGAAATTGAAGTCCATGTCTCCGGGGCCCTTTTGCTGCGCACTGCCATTCAATAGGGACTCAGAGTCCCTAATACTGCGGCCGGGCAACTCAAGTAGTCTGTTGACCACATCCAACGCAAGCTCTCTTTTCCTTTTTCTATTATGCGACAGATCATTTACATTTCCATTGTCCATCCCTTCCCATGAGGCGTGCAAAACAACACCACTTGCGATCCCGATCAAAAGAAGGCCAACTCTACCTAAGACAAGGTAGGTTATGCCCATCAAGACAACAAATGCACATAACAATGTTTCATTGCTAGAGGTGGAGAGGAAGTGAAGAATGTTGTCGATTATTTCCTTGGGTTGGGTGGTTTTCTTATCTCGAGCCTGGTTATTGTTGAATTTCGTTGTACAGCATTCGCTAGGGATGTTTTCATGGGCTGATGGAGGCGGCTCGTCATTCAAAGCATCCATTGTTTAAGAAAGTATATGCATCAGCGGCAATCTAGAGGGATTAGATATCTAAACAAACAAGGTGATAGGTGCCAAGTGTGATGTTACAAGTAGGGAGAGCGAACATATACGGGTAATGGGGGGGAGATGTGGACAGCTGTGACGATGAGTTACTTGATACAGGATAGTGCCGCGGCTCCCTCATGAGTCTTGGCATCCAACTGATGTGCAGATATTGAAGTCTACAATGACCCAAGTGCAATTTCACTGCATAAACTTACCTACCATTGAGTGGCTCCGTGTAATGTAAATTAGTAAGGTTATATCGTTGAAACATACGAGTTTGTCTTTATATTGCAGCAATTCGAAAGAAAAAAAAAAAAAAAAAAAGCCTTTCTTTATGAGGGAAGGTAATGGCAGCAAAATGTATTGCTCACACTCGGATTCGAACCGAGGATCTCATCATTACTAGTGATGCGCTTTACCAACTAAGCCATGCGAGCTGATTGGTGGAGACACTGGCTTCAGGATCAGCTCTATTTACATTCTATAGTAAGAATATATCAAATAGGTTCGAAAAAAATGTATTTGCTCACACTCGGATTCGAACCGAGGATCTCATCATTACTAGTGATGCGCTTTACCAACTAAGCCATGCGAGCTGATTGGTTGATCCTTTACCTTTTTGAATAACATATTCATGACTAATATAAATTAGTTAACGTAATTCCCGGGCGGCCGGTGCATCCCGGGCGGCCGGTGTTTTTCTCCACCACCCCCAACGCGTATTCCACCCTCAACTTTCAACAACCACCATGCCACCATTCAGGCGTAAATCGAA
>VCAU01000163.1:9394-57411 GCA_015844325.1 Aspergillus nanangensis | reverse complement strand
CCCCCCCTTTACATCCGTGCGGCTGCTGCGAAGTAAGGGAGTCCCCCCAAAACAGTCGACCATTCATCCTAGACAAAACAAAAAAAAAAAAAAAAAAAAAAACCAAGTGTGCAGCAGTTCGCAGCTACACCCAATCATTCCCGTGTTTTTTTGCTTTTCTCCCCTCCCGCTGTCACCCTCCTTGATTATTATTCGATTGGTATTATTATTCTTTTGGCGATTATTATTATATGGTTGTTTCTGCTGGATTCTGACTTTCTCTTCCCCTCCTTTCTCTCTTCCTCCCCCTTTTCTATCATCCTTTTTCTCTTTTTCTCCCCTTCCCCCCCTTTTTTCTTTCCTTCTTGTCTTCTTCCCTATACTCGGACTTGTGGCTTACTCTCCCCAACTTTCTTAAAAAGCTGACGTATATCGACCATATCAAGTGAGTGGATTTCTCTCTTTCATATTTATACATATATATCATTATTCGAGGAATTTCTTTCCTTCTGGAAGGGGTTGTGGTTTTCTGTCTGGCCTTTCCTTTCTTGTCCTTATTCCTATAGAATAATGAACCTTGGTTGGTACTTGGGATCCCCACTTCTCATGACTTTTGTTGGAATTTCCCTCCCCCCTAATAATTCTGATTCTAATTATGATTGTTATTTCTATTTTATTTTATTTTATTTTGTTTTATTTCTCTCTGTCTTTGTTTTCCCCCATGAATTTGTTGTTGTTGTTTTGTCATACTTCGAAGCCGCAATTGGGTCCAGTCACCTGACTCGGCAACCGCATTTGGTTTCCTTCCCTGGCTTCTTCTTCTCCTCCCCCGAACTGCGATCCCGCGTCAATTGTCCTCCTTCTCCTCGGTTTCCCATCTTCCATCCGCCATTGTTCTTCTCCCCTTTCCCCTATCCCACATAACTTCTTTACTCATCTATCCCGTCGTGTCCTGCTTGGACGCTTGTCCATCTGCCGATGCCGGCCGACTTCCCCGATACTGACCACGCCCAGCGCGAGAGGTCCCGATCCCCCCGTCGTCGTTCGCGCAGCCCTCGACGTAGCCGTCGATCCTATTCTCCGCGCAGTCGCTCTCGCAGCCGTGACGATTACCGTCGCTCCGATCGCCGCTCTCGCTCTCCTATGAGTGCTGCTCCCGGTGCAGCTAGTCATTCTGGTTCTGGTTACGGTGGCCGCAGTAGCTACCCACCTCCCCCGAGATCATTCGAGGATCGCGTCGTTGCCAAAGAACAAATGATGCAATCAGTGCGCGATTCATCCCAGCAAGACCGTCGCGTCTATGTGGGCAATCTCTCCTACGATGTCAAGTGGCATCACCTAAAAGATTTTATGAGACAGGGTGAGCAGGGTCACATTGTGTTGGACGTCTGATGCGCTTTTTTTGATTTTGATATATGTTTGGCTTGGAACTTGTGGCTGACTTGGAGGGGGAATTTTTTTCCGTGTCGCGATTACAGCTGGAGAAGTCATCTTTGCCGATGTCTTACTGCTTCCCAATGGAATGTCGAAGGTGGGCGCCAATGCGTAGTGCGGCTGGTTCTTTTTTTTTTACCCTTGCCTCTTTTTTTTTTGTCTTCCCCTTTGTTTCCCCCGTTGGTTCGCTTTGATGGACTGTTTGGGTTGACGGGCTGGGCCTGGCCGTCCGGGACACTGTAGGGATGCGGGTAAGTCTTTCCCATATTTGAAGTTTCTCGAAGGGCTGTCGCTAACTTCACCTCAATAGGATTGTGGAATACGCAACGAGGGAGCAAGCGCAAAATGCCGTCAACACGCTTAGCAACCAAAATCTGATGGGACGACTTGTCTACGTTCGAGAGGTATTACGACCGTTTCCGAAAAGTTTCGTTGTTTTGAAAATGATGTATACTAACTGGGCATGAAAGGACCGGGAACCTGAGCCCCGCTTCACTGGCGGCCCCTCTCGTGGAGATTTCGGGGGCGCTGGTCGTGGTGGTTTCGGTGGTGGTCCCTATGGCGGAGGCGGAGCTGGCGGCGGCGGCCCTGGCGGTGGCGGAAGACAACTCTACGTCGCCAATGTTTGTTTCCCCCTTTGATCTGGTCTGTTTCCATGGACACATTCGTATTGACCCAAAATCTAGCTCCCTTTCAACGTTGGCTGGCAAGATTTGAAGGATCTTTTCCGCCAAGCTGGTAAGTTGGTTGCCATTCAACCCATGACCGGGACTTCCTCCCTACCTACGTGACGCGCCGTATTAACCCTTAATGTAATACAGCTCAGCAAGGTGCTGTTATTCGTGCCGATGTTCACACCGATGCCACCGGTCGTCCTAAGGGCTCCGGAATCGTCGCCTTCGAATCCCCTGATGATGCCCGCAATGCCATTCAGCAGTTCAACGGTTACGACTGGCAGGGTCGAACCTTGGAAGTTCGGGAGGACCGCTTTGCCAGCTCTGGCATGGGCTTTGGTGGTCGAGGTGGCTTTGGTGGTGGTTTCGGCCGCGGTGGCTTCGGGGGTGGTCGTGGTGGTTTCGGTGGTGGCCGTGGTGGCTTCGGCGGAGGCTTCCGTGGCGGCTTTGGTGGTGCTCCTCCATATGGCGGCCCCCCCGGCGGCGGTGGTGCTCCGGGCTTCGACAACATGGCGCCCTCGGCTCCTCCCAACCCCTTTACCGACTTCGCAACGTCCGGAGGAGAGAAGACCCCGGTTATCTACGTGCGCAATGTGAGTGTTTCCCCACTCCCACAATACCTAGTTCTACCCGAACACGATTCTGACTTGCGATAGCTGCCTTGGTCTACTTGTAATGAAGATCTGATCGATCTGTTCTCGACCATCGGCAAGGTTGATCGTGCAGAGATCCAGTACGAGCCCAATGGCCGCTCGCGTGGCACAGGTGTGGTTCAATTCGATAGCGCGGACACTGCAGAGACGGCGATCTCTAAGTTCACTGGCTACCAATATGGTGGTCGTCCCCTCGGTATCACTTTCGTCAAGTACATGAACGTGGGCGCCGGCCCCAATGCTGGCCCTGGCGACCCCATGGACGAAGGCGAACCCCTTGGTGGAATCACGCAGGATCAGATCATGTAATCAATACCCCTAGGCCAACGGATTGTTCTTCTTTTTCTTTCTTCCTCCCGAAAGGACCAGTGAGGTCGAAAAAGTTTGCGATGTATTACTTGGGGTCTTACGAGACAGATTGGCGATACCTCTTGAGGAAATCTCTCTCTCAATGTCTACACTTGTCGTTGTTCTTTAGGTTTTTTTTTCTTCTTTTCTCTTTTGCGGTGATCTGATTCGTGTGGACCACATCGGACCTTTTTCTTTTTTATTAAGATTTGTTTCCTGTTGTTTCGTGTACTTCCAATGCCTTCTTCATGGGACTGGTGTCTTTTCTACTCGAAGGTTTCGGGCATTGAAAGAGTTTCTCCTGGATTATCATCTAGCTTTGGTAGAAATTGCAATACCCGCTCGTTGAATTTGGGTCGGAAAGGACCAAAATACTCCAGATTAATTATCTAAACAGAGCGAATACGGTGGTTGATAAGGATGATGTGATTGATGCATTGAAATCATTCATCTTAGTATGTCTTATTTAAAATCAGAATACTCAATTCTTCTCCAAAGCCGCCAAACGGAGAAATCGCCAGGTATATATGGTACAGGTGAAGCAAAAGTAAGGAAGGGAAATATAAACCAATGGAAATCATAGATGAGACTCAACTCCAAATCCTCTGTGCGCCGGATCATCCTGTCCTATCCCTGTGGATCAATGGATCACCTTGTGTGTGATGTGGTAGTTGAGTCCACTCGCTATCCAGGACCAACGAGTGTTAGAAGAAAAAAAAAGATAAACGCCACGAGTAAAATCAATGACGGGATGAAGAAGTGTTTCATAAAAACCGTCATATCGGTGGCCAATAAGCCACCGGGTGGTGAGAGGACAAAAGAAAGACGTTAGGTGAGAAATAATACTCTGAATGAATGAACGATGAGAGCAAGGAACTGATCTCCGTTTTATTTCGGATAATCAGGCCCAAGCTGGTCGGTAGGGGGTTGAATAATGTACAGGCGAATGCAAATGGTGATCAGTGTACTGTGGGAATGGTTAGGTCCAGCCTAACCTTTCTTTCCTTTCGGAAGAATCCCTACTACTAGGCCGGGATATTGGTTGGTGGGTAATGGCCTGGAATGCGCAATTCGAGGGCAGAGACACTGCCCTTGGAGTGGCCGGGATGTCTCGGACCATCGCCCTGCTGCATGGTTCCAACGCCGTTTGGCATTGTGGATGAACCCGAAGGAGCGGTCTTCGCTGAGAGTACATCGAGATTATCCCTTGTACGGTTGTCGTATGTTTCGTCGATAGATGATGGCATGGTCGTATTGTGGGTGTTATTGTGATCGGTCACATTCGTCGTTGGGACGCTAGTGACGCTTTCAGCTTGGATGCGCTGAGACTGGGTGTCGCTGCCTCTCTCGGACACCTCTCGACCGCTGTGCAGGTCATAGATGCTGCGATGGGGCTGGCTATGTTCGACGGATGGGCTTCCAGGTCCGGACCAGCTGTCATGATAGTTGATATGTTTCTCTGGAATCCCAGTGAACCCGGCAACTACTACTCCATCGGCCCCTGATGTCGACCGGGTCTGGCTCACCTCCGCACTGCGGTCCGGCACCGAACGGGGGATGCTGTCAGGCTGCAGCCCGCCATCAGGAAGCGACCCAGTGGCTGCCAGCAGGTCTCGATCTATTGAACTCTCTCCGCTCGAGGGCGACAGAGGGGCCTGCAAGTGGCGGTCTATCTGCACATCACTTGGGAAGCGTCCCCCAGCCTCTCGGGGCTGCGATGTCGGGCGTTGGTCGTTGCTTAAAATGACGGATTCTGGCGAATAGGGCGTTCGGTCCGCTTCATCTTCGTCCATAACCCCATCGCTACTCGTTCGGTAGCTGGTTCCGCTCACAGTACGGACATGTCGTCTCACGAAAGCGTTCCTGGCCTCGCCGGTCTTAGAGATGAGACTCTCAATGTCTTCGTACCATGCCATCATTGTTTCGTGAGACTCCGCCCGGAAAACCCACGAGTGACCCCGATGCATCGGGCCGGTTTGTCGGCCCTTCAGCATAAACTTGTGCGAGGTTGAGTCTGGCTGCGAGTGCGAGCCCAGCTTTTGCTCTGGGAGGTATAATGACATCACCGGGGTCTGCCAAGCGACTCGGTCGGCCGACTTGAATTCATGGAGATGGGTTGGCGATAGGACATACCTGTGCGCTGGTTAGTAGGAGTAGAAGGCGTATTCTTGGGGCAAGAAATTCAACTGACCAGCCTGGAGTATAGCTCTTCAGGTATTTACTTTTTCGTTCGAGCATACCCGATCTGACTTCTACAGCGGCGGGATGATCTTTGCCTGGGTAGGTGATGGACTCTACGTCACGCAGAGGGACTCGCGGATCGACCAGTTCGTCAGTGGTTGCTACAAAAGAGTTCCATTCGTGGTCGTGGGGCATAGCGATAGGCCCTGCTCGCAGCTTTTCGGCAGTGTTATATGCCTCATCCGCTTCTCGTCGTAGAATGCCGGCATACGCATTATATGCCTTCTGGATTTCGCTCACAACGATGGATTCCAATTCGCGACCGGAGTTTTCCAGATTCAGGAATGCCTGCGGGTTATAAATTAGCAACCAGTTGTATACAAAACGGATTATCGACGGGCATACCCGGTGCAGATAATTCTCTTCCTCGATTTGCTTCTCGACCTGCTTATCGACACTTAATCGCACAATGAAAGGATCGCCTTTCCCCGAGGTTGCTGACGGATCAGTGTCAACCAGGCCAAGGGCTTCATGCAACTGACGGACGGTCTTGCGCGTGGTCTCGACTTCCCTGTCCACTGAGTTACGGAAGTCGCCCGAGAGGCCCCTGATTTCCTTAGTCTTCTTCTGTAAGTCATTGCGAAGACCCATCAGCTGGTTAATGACTTCATTTTCAACCTCGGCGGCCTTGTCGGCTTCCAGGTAACCCTGTCGGTGGAAATCGCGCAGGATTTCCGTTGCATCGGACAGACCGCCTGATTTCAGAAAAGACGGTGGCAACGCTGTATTGTTGATGACGTTGGACGCCGATAAGAATAGTTTTGCGCGAGTTTCATAGGATTTCTGTAACTCCTTGAAGAAGATGATCAGATCTTTGAGGATCTTGCGCCATGCTGTCAATGAGATGATATTAGCAACAGATATAAGGTATGACATCAACACTCGGTGGCTGTATACCTTGAAAGCGATTTGCCAACACCTCGGTTGGGTTTCCATCTGTCGGAATGGGGATATAGAACGCGCTACTCAGATCGTCGGCCCCTTCAACACCATACTTTTCCTTGTCGCCTAGGACCAGGCTGCGGACACTTCCGGCGCGCATACTTCTCCTACTTCCGCTGCGGCGCATGCTCCCTTTCTTGCTAAGTGAGCCTTTCTTCCTCAAGGTGCCCGACCGAGTCGGAGTGGCGGATCGCGAGTTGGATAATTGCGAAGTTGAGCGGGGGATGCCCGTAGATGAGGGGATATCTAAGGAATGGCGTTGGCTGTTCGTATCGAAATCCTCATGGAAGCGACCGAGGTGGGTGGGGGCCCCAAGGGCTCCGTGGGCTGTGACAGGATAACCGGAGGTACTGGGGACAGTATAAGAGTTGGGTCGGGAGGTTGAGCGCGAACCATAACCTCGAGTGGAACGTAGGGAACCGGATCGTTGAGAGAAGGCGCCGTAAGTGTCCTGCACGGGGGTTTGAGATCGAATGGCGGTCGCCATGATTTAGGAGAGGGGAGGGAAAAGAAGACAAGGGAGGAAGGAGGAGGGAGAGGGGCAAAAGGCGGCGGTGATAAGGATGCTGATGGAGGAGGATGATGATGATGACGGCGTTACGCAGGATAACGTTTGGGGGGGTTTGGGCGGTGCCAAAAAGCTCGTGATCGAATATAGTAAGTAGTATCGTTTGGGTAGGAACTCCTCTCGAGGGACTGATAGTAGTATATAAAAAGAAGAAGAAGAAGAAGAAGAAGAAGAATAGAAAGAATGGAAAGAATTAAAATAAAATAATAATAATAATAATAATAATAATAATGTCAGAGAGGAGATCAGTCGATGATCTTTCTCCTTTTTTTTTTGGTTGATGATAATTATTATTATTATTATTATTATTTTATTTTAATTCTTTTCCTGCCTTTTAAAGGGGGAAAGGAAATAGGAGGGAGGGAGAAAAAAGAGAAGAAAAAAAAGAAAGAAAAAAGGAGGTTATACTCCGTTTAAATCAGAGATCCGATCGGTAATCCAAACCCAGATGGAATTGGTTACCAGGCGAACGGAGAAGAAGGAAAATGAAGTGGAGAGGACCTAATGGAAGGAATCAATTATATTTCGTGAGAGATTTTAGGCTGGGAGAAAGGAGAAGATGGCCGGTAAACCAAAAAAAAAAAAAGAAGGTAGAAGGTCTGGAGCGACCTGTTTGCGGGGGCAATAGGATGAGAAAGATCGTGTAATAATCATGAAAAATCTCGAAATAATAGAATCAATATAACGCTGCAACTTACCAGCCAGACAAGAGGTAGTATTATTAGTATCCCAGTTAATTCAACTCCAGCCCCACTGAATCTCTCGTGTCGTAGTAGTAGTGAAAGGAGCAGTCAGTAGTAACACTACTACTACTACTTACTAGTACCTAGGAAGAATAACCTAGTAAGATTGCGAGTTGGTCTTAGGATCATATTAAATTAGCAGGGAACTAAAAGAAAGAAAGAAAGAAAGAAAAGGGTCGCGTGGGAGATTATATGGCCTAATACTAGTATCATCACAATCCGAACTATATTCTACCATATTATAAGGGATAGATAAGTCATGATTCAAGAAAGAACTTCAACTCTTCCCAGAACAGGGAATAACCCACCCCCATTTTGCCATCTGGATGAGGGGTTGGTAGTTCTTGTCACCTTTTTAGCCTTCGACGGTTCCGGATGACGTCTACACCGGCCACAAGGATGCGACGGTATGACGACCCAAAAGTCGCTTCCTCCTCTTCATCCCATGGAATTTCCCTCTTGATGAACAGTTGGAGACTAGAGTTCTGAAGAAATTTAGACATGGAGTGGATCTACCTCTCTCATCTCGTCAAGGATTGTTGTAGATGTATACCTAAAGAGTAGATGTTTGTTCTCTTTTTTCAAACTTGACAGTTTTCTGAGGGTAAATTAGGGTTTGGGATGGCATGTGCTCTCCGAGGAACTCACGTATATGAGATGGTTCATAATACTACTACTACTACTACTACTACTACTACTACTACTACTACTACTACTACTACTACTAACAATATAACAACCACCTCATCCTCTTTGAATTTAAGCAATGTTGGTAGTAGTAATTGTTTATTTTTTATTTTTTATTTTTTTCCCCAAAAAAAAGGGCGGGAAATGCCTCCATTCTCTTTTCCATTATTATTCAAGATCTTTTATTAGAACGACCACTCTGATTTGGATTGACAGTTGCCTATTCGGATCAGCTCAGAAGATCCCAATCGGATTGACAGTCTCACTGGCTGGAAACTTGACCCAAGACAAGGGGACCACGCGTAGTCATCATTTGTTACAAGGGAAGTAAAATCAACCTCAGGATTATCCCCTAATATAACTCTACTTAAATATTTAGAGTGGCTGAAAGCGAGGCTGGGACTAGTGTGGCTATGGCGGATATTAAACCAACCAAGTGGAGCCTATCGTAATATTAAGAGGAATCATTGCCAAATGATGAGTCCTTCTAGCGGTTCTTCATGGATTCGATGGGGTTTCCCCCTTTTCTCTCGGCCTTTTCTGACAAGTGGCGATATGATATTCTTCCTCCTGAACGGAAGGAAAAGGAGAACTCCCCGACAGATGATCAGGGTGTTCGTTTCCCCTTTCTAGCTAGATTGAAAGCAATCGCAACGTCATGCACGGTTCATCACCTTCAGTGGTCGACCCTCTTAGGCAACAGTTTAATTGGTGTATCTGACTTACTTATACTACTGACAACTGCCTGAGTATGATTCCTCTCGAAATAGCCATTATTGTTAGTTATGACCTTGATGATAAGACCCAAAAAGCTCCAAGGATCCAACTGTATTTCACTAAGTACACCTAACCTACCTACCTAATTGACTTTAGGAGGTGACCACACCATAATATGGCCCCTTTTGTCTATCCATCATAACAGGATATATCTGAGAAACCTTGCAGAGACCCCTTCCATCTGAAGTCGTACAGATTCCCCCCAAAGTAGTAGGTCATGATGATGGATGGGGTTGATGAATCGATTTGACCGCCGACTGGGGAACCAGCTGACTCGGTCTATTACGGAGAATTGTCGACGAACCTGAAGTTCCCACAGCTCCCCCAGAGAAAAAAAAAAAAAAAAAGTCATTATCATCATCATTCAATCAGCACAGCCAATCAAGTCCCTGTACGTCCGGAAAGACCTCACAGAGGTGATATCATATTCCAGACATACCCCTGCGTTGATTATCACGCGTCCCTTGAATCGGGGCCAATCGTTTCCGGTCAATCTATCGATTGATATACGGAATAGTTTCGGCGATTTTCTGCCATGCTTCTTCTCGAAGTATCTCCTCTTCGAGTTTACTCGATCGAGAAGGACGCACCTTAGTAATCATGGATGCTGATGATTTGATAAGCTCTCCCTGTGATTGGCTTCTTCCATCCTCGATGCTCTGCAGTCGGGAGGTTCACCGACATTATAATAATTGTTATAGGTCAGGTATGTCATTATTATTATTAGATATCAGGTACCTACCTACCTAGGTGACTATTAAATTGCAAAAGTACAAAAATACCCTGAAGAACAAATCAGATGTCAAGGTCAATTTGACTTTAGTGATCGTACAGAATCTAGTGATCGTCTTGTGTACGATCACTAAAGGTTAAAAAGTGCCAGAACAAATGCTCAAGGTCAACAGATAAAAGAAACTTTCATTGTAGGATGTGTCAAAGATGCTAGCTAAATGTGGTCGACATAGGTTGAAGGATAATTTTACACAAGGAGACTGGGAATCGGAAGAGGGGACAGGAAATATCAAATCAGTTTCATGAGGCGGGGGCCTGAGTTGTTGGAACTTCGATACCATATGTCTCCTTGAGCCTTTCGGCACGTCTCTCCGCGTATCCAGGACCGGTGATGCCTGAGAAATCGATGTGAGTAAAAGTGTAGACCTAAGCAAAAAGGACAATGCTCCCACGATGCACTTACCTCGTCCCTCACCCAATTCGGCAAAGGTCTGCTCCGCCGGAGTCCTATAGGCCTTTCTGATCTGTTGCCGACGCTCAAACTCATCCACACTGGTATCCTTCTTGTAACCCCACAGAGAACCGCCTGTGAACTCGAAAGCGCCCATGCCAGTCGCCAGAGCAACACCGTAACCCAGAAGTGCGGGGAACGTCCGAGCTACACCGATATCAGAACAGTGTTAAAAACAATCAACAGAAGGGTACAGAATTGACAGACCTCGGAGTCCCAGAATGGCACCAGAAAAGAAACCACCCAGGGCGACGTTCCAGTGATCTTCCTTCTCCCGCAGGTTGGCGGATGCGGTTTTGACGAACTCATAGGTACCTCCCATTGCCGCTGGATCACCATTGTCAGCCACAGTCGCATGTCACAGCGGAAATTCTTCAATTGAGCCCATACCGAAAATACCGATGGTACCGCCGCTTCTCATGAAGATACCCAATGGGCCGACGTTCTTCCTGACGAGGGTGTTCTGGACGGCCGAGGCGAAAAGGCCCACACCACCGGTGAGCACGGTGGTCTTCATGGCGGCCTTGATCGCATCCTTAGGATGGTAGCTGTGGTCTTCGGTATGTTGTGCCATATTGGCGGACGGCGGATGGTGATTGATCTGCTGCTGGGGGAGAGGGCGAACGAAGCGTGCCGGGAATGGAGTGAAGATGGGATTTTGGAGGAGTCGTACTTTCTGCCGGGAGACACCGCTTTTACACCCGCACGAGGTGCAGCTGTCGGCTCAGTATGATGTCGGGCAGATGATCAGTAGTGTCCACACCCTCCGTCTTTCTTTTAGACCGGGGGTTTCTGTCTCTTGTCTTGTTTTCCAGCTAGGTGCTACACTTATTTCCCCCCCGGACAAGCGACTGTGTGGTTGCTCAGCAAACCAGTCCGCCAAGCCGTTCGCGTCCGCCCAACTGCGGTCCCTCCCCGCCATTTACTGAACCAACATCTACGAGAACTCCGGAGATAAAGAGGACTGGTTATTTCTATCCCTAAACAACTCACTCGGGGAAGCATCATTATCATCTCTCACTCGTCTCTCACTTGGTATATGTGAAAGCTGCGTATGACACCTTGTGGCCTGATCTTTCGGCAGCTGTAAGCTCATTCGAGCCTACTCATGACGTCTCTTCAGAGGTCAGGTACGTACAACTCGCAGATCAAGTTGAAATTAGAACCACCAGGCTATTTTGATTACCTGGAACTAATGCGACCTTTCCTTATAAATTTTAGGCAAGACCGCTCCGCGTCTTGTTCAAGACATCCACGAGTACGATCCCAGCCATCCGCCAGGTACTGGCCGCAACCTTCTCTCCGACGTTCCTCCGGTCTATCCTGAGCATTATCATGGACCACCCCTGGACTCCATCTCACCATCGGCCTGTCGCCATCACTATGTGACTAAAACGAGCCAAAGCTATCTGCCACGGCCAGATCAAGCCAATACAGGGACTTCGGTTAAAGTCTCCGCCATTTGTTCTGAGTGTCGATATCATTTACAGGTCGGTGTGAGTTCTGACCCAGGAATTGGACACACCAACCACGCCCTCCCAAACCATATTCATCATTTTGTGTTCAATTCGGGAAGACACGGAGACAGTAACTCGCCGGCGGAGGTCACAGCCAAAGGGCAGGCGGTGGATACTTTCTACTATGAATGTTCCTATCTTACCTGCCCGGTGTCAGTACACGTGCGGGTGGTGTCGCCGATACTCAATGATGGATGGGTGAAACTTCTGACTGATAGTGAGTTGCTTCATCAACGAGCAGAAGAGGCGATTGCGGCGCACCCGACAAGATTAGAGGGCATTGCTACGCCATTGCCTATCAATGTCCTACTAAACCTACGTGCGTATATCAACAATGCTCTTCATGATACCCAGCAGAGCAAGTCTATATCAGCGATCAACAAAAGATTTATGTCGTGTTTTGGTGTTGAAGGGAAACCCTGTAAAGATCTGTTGGAATTCCTGGGGTTTACTGTCAAGGTTCGTAAGCCGTGCATCCAAAATATGGCACCACATCTAATTCTTAGCACAGAACGAAGGCTTCTGGGAGCCTCCTCGACCAAATGCGTGGGCGGAGTTTCCTTACCGTGATCCGCTAAAGATTTTTCTCGACGACGTTATTCACGAACTTACATTACTCATACAGCAGAGGCCTCTGGCGGAGAGGAAAGGCCATCAATTAGAGTTTACCTATCACCCCGTGAAAGGTGATCTGCTCAATGCCTTGGGTTCCTTGGAGTGTAAGTGATTGAGGAGTATCCGATCCGGACGCTCAAGCTAACAGGCTGCAGACCCAAAGGCCCTACGTTTCAAACAATTCCAAATGCCACCTGCACCGTTCGTCCACCTTCTATGAGGCTTGTGAGTTTCAGATAGGCTAAAACATCAAACAGTTACTATGAAGATCTAGGCGTTGTTGAGGATATGTCTTCTTCCTCAATAATTGAGGCCTTTCATCGCCAGGTGTCTGTCGACCCAGCGAGAGCGTCGACGTATCTGAATTGCCTCAAGTCAATCGGGAGCCTCAGAGGTGGCGACGATGAAAATATCATTGATCGGGCAGTTCAACTAGCTTATGCGGAAGGGAAATATACCGATGAAGATGTCATCGAAGCCTACAAGTATTTCGGACTAAGCCCCGAAGATACACGACTCACTGACGACAGCATTATCGGGAAATTCTATGCTTTCCTGAGTGCCACAACTCAAGAAACCGAGACCCGCAGACAACTATGGAGGATTGGAGACAACCGCCGGAGTGAACGGATCAAGGCTGCAGCAGAAGAACGTGAGCAATTCAAGATATTCACCTGACCTCGTTCACCTGTGCTGACTTTCCACAAGGGGTGTCTACCGTTGAGCAGGCCCACATTTTCTTAGGTGTTGATGACAAAACAAGCGATGATTTCATTATAACTATGTATACTGCCAAGGTACTGCATTATGCCTTTGCACCTACAAGACGTGGCGATGCACTAATCCAGAGCATAGGTTGATGATAGCCCAACAAGCAAAGACCTAGCCACGCGTGCTGTTGGGCTTATTGCGGAAAGCCGAAAATCAGATGCTTTGAAATATTTCATCAAAACAGGGGAGATGACGACTGGAGAGATGGATGTCGCGGATGCCTACCGTCTCCTACAAATACCTGATCGCACCGCGGACGAGGCAGCAATTATGGCTGCATACACAATCTGTGTAGATGAGGCCCCCGCGCAGGCCGAAAAGTACAACCAGGCGCTGCGAATGATTGCACAGGACAAGAACAGTCCCATCCTTAGCGGCATAATTTCTGGTCCAGCGGCTACATCGGATCGTAACGTGGCAGAATGGCCTGTAGGCCTGCAGAATATTGGAAATACTTGCTACCTCAACAGCTTGTTGCAGTTCTATTTCTCGGTCCGTCCGTTTCGTGATATGGTTTTAGATTTTGAGAGCTTCAAGATGGATTTGACCGAAGAGTCTCTGAGCAAAAAGCAAGTGGGGTCGCGCAAGGTCATGAAAAAAGAGGTTGAGCGATCTCAGTGGTGTAAGTGCTGAGCCTTGAATTATAGACTCTGGGGAAATGCTTATGTTTATCACAGTCCTTCGAGAGCTACGGAATTTATTCCACAACATGATTAACTCTTCAGAGTCCTGCGTTACTCCTGGGCAACAGTTAGCACGCCTAACTCTGATCAGCCCGTCGAATGAAGCGGCCATCCGTCGCCGATCGACGATTTCTGCAAGCAGACCTGCAGGGACAGGGCTTGGTGAAGTCGACGGTATGCCAGTTTTAGGGCCACTCGGCCCCCCACAGTCTATTGTCGAGAGCGGAAACAGAGATACGGCAGCAACTGAAATAGAGAGGCTCCAACGGTCGACAGTGAGTGATGTTGATAGTGAATTGACCTTGGTATCTGATGGGCCGAAGAATGATCCTTCCGCCACTCATCATGATGACAAGGAGAATAATCCACCTACCGACACCGTCATGACCGACGTTCAGGAAAAGCCGACGTCTGAAGCGATTGAAAGCGGTTCTCAGCCAACGGAGAAAACACCACCGCCATCTAGTCAACCTCCACCAGTACCGCCTCGACCGACCGTACAGCCCGACCCCGAAAGACAGCTCAGAGAAGAGGTCGAAATCGGCGCCCAGCAAGATGTAACCGAAGTAATCAACAATGTTCTTTTCCAGAGTCAATGTGCGATCCGACCAATCTCACTGGCACCAGACGGTGAACAGCTTGATCAGGTGAAAGAGTGAGTTACCCATCTATGGGTATTTGTTTCCAGTCTGACAATTTTGATTTAGCTTATTCTACGGACAAGCAAAATCCTACATCCTTTCTGGCAAGGGAGTGCGATCCAAGGAAGAATGGTGGTGTGATATCAAGGTCGATGTTGCAACAGGATCTCGTGATATCTATGCCGCTATTGACGGCGCTTTCGATGTGCAGAAAGTCAATGTGGAGGATTCTGTGGCTGAACAGTATAGTGCTATCAGCAAACTTCCCCCGGTTCTGCAAATACAAGTTCAGCGTGTTCAATTTGACCCCGTGAAAAAGCGGTCATTCAAATCTACTCACCACCTAGATTTGAAGGACACCATCTACTTAGACCGGTACATGGACACTCAACAACCGGAGATCCTCGCCCGACGACGCCAATGCTGGGAATGGAAGAAGAAATTGAAACTACTTGAAGGCCGAAGAAATGAATTGCTACGCAAAAGTGTATGGATGAAACCATCAAAGGCTACTTGAAACGGAATCTAACATGTCATAGGAAGCTGATGGTCTTGATATGCCTTCTTTATTTAACTCGGCCAGGGATATGCTCAAAGACCTGGAGTCTTTAAAGGATGACCCAGATACCGCCAACGACGCTATCTACGTTAACCCCGAGCTGCCGTCCGACCTTGGCCGGCTTGCACAGATAGCAAGGACAGAGTTGGATTGTAAGTTTCCTGAGTAGTTCCAATGTCTTCTAGGAGCTGACCGCATCTAGCCATCGATCAGGAGATGAAAGACACCCAAACAATGATTAGCAGCCAGTTCACGGATTACAAACATTTGGCGTATCGACTGTACGCTGTCTTTGTCCACCACGGGTCGGTATCATTCGGTCACTACTATATCTACATCTTCGACTTCGAGCGAAATGTTTGGAGGAAGTACAATGACGAATACGTGACCGAGGTGCAAGACTTGGATGAGATTTTCTCGAATCAAGACCGCGCGAACCCACCTACGCCGTACTTTTTAGTATATGTCAATGATATGATGAAGACTCGCCTGGTCAATCCTCTTCACAGAATCGTGCAGGAGCCGCCGCCTTTGCCTGATGATAGAGCCGATGCCACTCCAACAGAGGTTGTGGTGCCGTTAGGGAGCGAAGACGTGGACATGAACCCACCGGCGTACGATGAGATTGTCGCCGAGAAGGACGCACCAGGTACGGGAGATGACCATTATCTAGCGGGAAAAGAGAAGATGAGCGATATCAAAGACGGCCAAGAAGCCGTTGCGGGAGGATGGAAGCCGAACACAAATACTGACTCCGGGGATGTGCACTGGTAGGCTCTGAAAACAGATCACCGACGGGGTCCGTGACGCCCAACCCATTGAAGCGCAAGGGCATCGACGATGCAGGCATCAGAGAGTGATCCCCTGTTATGACTTAGTGTAGCTGTTGTGTTGCTCCTGCAGCGCCTGGTGCGCTTCGCCTTAAGACAATGAATCACAAGATGACCACATTAGTTGCCTCGTTTGTATGGTGCTATTATCTCCACAATTGTCTCGAAATCGTGGGTACCATTTTCTTCTTTTTCTTATTTCCCTCTTTTGTGTCTCGCTATCATGCGTGTGGTATATATGTTTCGGATAAAATACCCTCTTCTCACTGTTTGTATTAAACTAAACCCGAAGGCGGCCCGCGGATCGGGGATCGGAAGACTTCGGCCGCTCGCCGCTGCTGGTCGTCGGGATGCGCCGTGAGGTTCGGCTGTCGAGTTCATTGAACATTGAACATTATCGACGAGGATGTATGGAATATTTCGAAGGGATATGATATTATTTCTATTATTATTTTTTCATTATGATAGAGTAAACAGAGATCCGAGTTTACCAGTTTACTTGATCATTGGCATAAGAATAAAGGCAGTTGACGTAACGTCACCAGTGCCGGTGCGGGGAATTTCCGGGGAAGTCAAGCGGCAGATGTTCCGCCAACTCCGCAGCAAAAAGATTATTCCTATTAAATACCCCGACTGCCCTCTTTTTCTTTGAAGGCCCCAAATCCATCCCATTTTCCAAACCGTCAACATGCCTTCCCAAGTGGCGACCTGTCTGCGCCTTGCGCGACAGTTCTCTGCTGATCCTAGCAAGGTAAGGCTCGCATCCCGATTTTTTTTTATATCCCCTAATCTAACGATTATGGCTTCCAGCACCAACGCTTCCTGGCGCGCGCGTTCTCCAACAGTGTTCGTCGCCCCGAGATCAACAAAGTTGTCTCTTCTGCCGACCTCGCGGTCAAGGACATGAAGTCCAACTCGACCCTCATGGCTGGCGGTTTCGGGCTCTGTGGTGTTCCCGACACCTTGATCAATGCTGTCCAGGCAAACCCATCGATCACAGGACTGACTGTGGTCAGTAACAACGCTGGCGTGGACGGAGCTGGTCTCGGTCTACTCCTCGGCTCCAAGCAGATCAAGAAGATGATTGCCAGTTACGTCGGCGAGAACAAGACCTTCGAGCGCATGTACCTTACCGGCGAAATCGAGCTCGAGCTGACGCCCCAGGGTACCCTGGCTGAGCGTTGTCGGTCTGGCGGTGCCGGTATCCCGGCCTTTTTCACCCCCGCTGCCTTGGGCACTGTCGTCCAAACCGGTGAGCTGCCCCTGAAGCACAACCCCGACGGTACTGTTGCGCTCTACGGCGAGCCCCGTGATGTGAAGGTCTTCGACGGCAAGAGCTATGTGATGGAGGAGGCCATCAAGGGCGACTATGCCTTTGTCAAGGCTTACAAGGCCGACAAGCTGGGTAACTGCCAGTTCCGCTTTGCTGCGGCAAACTTCAACGGCGCCATGGGCCGCAACGCCAAGATGACCATCGTCGAGGCCGAACACATTGTGGAGCCTGGCGAGATCGAGCCCGCTTCCATTCATCTCCCCGGTATCTACGTCAAGCGTGTGGTGCAGAGCACCGCCCCCAAGAACATCGAGAAGTACACCTTCGCCAAGGACGAGGGCGACGACACCGCTGCTCTGGGCAAGGGTGACACGGCCGCTCGCCGCGAGCGCATTGTGCGCCGCGCTGCCAAGGAGTTCAAGAACGGCATGTACGCCAACCTGGGTATTGGTATGCCTATGTTGGCTCCCAGTTTCGTTGATCCCTCCGTGGAAGTCCAGTTGCAGTCTGAGAACGGTATTCTGGGCTTGGGCCCTTACCCGAAGAAGGGCCAGGAAGATCCCGACCTTATCAATGCCGGCAAGGAGACTGTCACGCTTAACCCCGGCGCCGCCTGCTTCGGCAGTGATGAGTCCTTCGGTATGATCCGGTCTGGTCGCATCGATCTGACCATCCTCGGCGCGATGCAAGTGAGCGCCCGCGGTGATCTGGCAAACTGTAAGTCTCATTGATATGGAATCTTTTGTCTCTCTCTCAAACAAAAACACACTTGCTAATCATTGCGATAGGGATGCTCCCCGGTAAGATCAAGGGCTTTGGCGGCGCCATGGACCTGGTGTCCAACCCATCTGCGACCAAGGTCGTCGTGACCATGGAACACACCGATAAGAAGGGTGGTCCCAAGATTATGAAGCAATGCGAGTTCCCATTGACCGGAAAGGCCTGCGTCAGCCGCATTATTACCGATCTCTGTGTGTTCGACGTTGACTTCACCAACGGATTGACCCTGGTTGAATTGGCCGATGGAGTCACCGTTGAGGAGGTGCGCAGCAAGACCGAGGCGCCGTTCAAGGTCGCCGATGATATCAAGCCTATGCTGTAATCCCACCAAGGCATGGATCTCCCTTTTTTTCTTTTCTTTAATATCTCTCTTCGTTTCCTTTTATGATGGCATTGATGCATGTATGAGTGTGTTTTCAGCATATGGACGGAAATAACCCCTACCGCCGGATATGGCGGGATTTTGTATATAGGTAAATAACCAAAAGATAAAATGATACCAAAGTGTTTTGGAATGAGAAAAAAAAAAAAAAAAAATTCAAAGAAAGAAAAAAGAAAGCATTATACGCCCAAATATGTACAGTACAGTTTTTTTCCCCGTCAGAACAGACCACCCAAATGATGATACAAATGATATAAATAAAAATACAAATCCCTTCCCTTTCCTTCAATCCCCTCGAGTATTATCAAGTAAACCGGAACAAGCCCTTCACCCTCTTCCCTAATCTACCCCACCAGTCGCGCGACGGAGCCTCCTCGAACTCCCGAATCAAATCATCATAGTAGTCGGGGTTGCTGGCTGGATGGCGCAACCGAGGGGATAACGGATAGCGTCTAGCGTAGCGGTCTTCCAGTAATGATGAAAGCGCATTGAGGGAGGCTTCCGATAGGGGTTCTTTGGGCAGTTCAGATGGCTGCGATTGCTTTGCAGAATCTAGTCGGGCTTGGAGGTAGGAGTGGACAGAGACGGAAGCGGGGCGGACGGGGTCGGCAGGCCAGTGGTTGAGAAGATGAGCAATGCGAGTTGGACGGAGGGTCTGTGGTAGAAGGAGAATTGTTAGATATTTTTCTTTTTTTTCTTTTCTAGTCTGTTTATTGGATTGCGATGTTGATTTGGGTTGTTTGGAGAAAGAGGCTTACTGGTGGTTTGGACATGATGGGTAGGTTTTGGAGGTTAGTGGTGCTTCGGATGTTGTTTTATGATGAGTTTGGAGAGAGGGAGGGATTCCTCTGTCCTGATCAATTGTTGAGGAAGTGGTTGTTGTTGTAGTGATGATCGTGATGGACGATCATTAATCGGCTTTCCTCAACTGGTCACGGGAATTGTTGATGCCTGGAAATTCAGGGCATTCGATTCAGGCATGCCAAATGGTATTTAGAGGGGTGTGGCCAGAAGCGGCAGGCGGTGGGCCACAATGGGCAGAACATCCCACATTCCGACTTTTGAGTCAGGAACTTCGATCTCGAACGAACCCCGCGGTTCTTTTCTGGTTGGCCTCATCGCAGAATCGTCCATCATGTCAGCCGCTGCTGCCTCCGCTGCTGCGCTCGATCCGAGCAACAGCGCCAAGAATACCCTCAAACTCGAAAATGTACTATAATCCAATCCAATCCAATCAATCGATCAATCACTCCTAATCCTTTGAACTCCGCTAATCTCTAATTTTCCCTGGCAGACCGAGAAGAGAGACACCCTGATCGCCATTGAGAAGAAATACCAGGCACAATGGAAGGAAAACAAGGTCTTCGAGGTCGATGCTCCCTCCACCGAGGAGGTCCCATTTGGCTCCATGTCCGCCGATGAACTTCGTGAAAAGTATCCCAAGTTCTTTGGCACCATGGCTTACCCGTACATGAACGGTACCCTGCACGCAGGGCACAGTTTCACTGCCAGTAAGGTCGAATTCATGGCTGGTTCCGCTCGCATGGACGGTAAGCGTGCCCTCTTCCCTCTCGGTTTCCACTGCACCGGTATGCCGATCAAGGCATGCGCCGACAAGCTCCGCGATGAGGTCAAAAAGTTTGGTCAGAACTTCGAAGGTTATCAGGAAGAGAGTGAACAGGAGGAGAAGGCACCCGCAGCCCCCACCCAAGAAGTCAAGAACGAACAGCAGGAGAAGTTCTCCGGAAAGAAGAGCAAGGCCGCTGCCAAGACCGTGAAGATGAAGTATCAGTTCCAGATCATGTTGGCCATCGGTCTCCCTCTCGAAGAGATCCACAAGTTCGCCGATGCCGACCACTGGCTTCAACATTTCCCCCCTCTTGCCATCCGTGATCTCGACAGCCTCGGTGCCAGAATCGATTGGCGCCGGCAATTTGTTACCACCGATGCGAACCCCTACTACGATGCCTTTGTGCGCTGGCAGATGAACCGCCTTCATGAACTGGGTAAGATCCAGTACGGTAGCCGCTATACTGTTTACTCTCCCAAGGATGGACAGCCTTGCATGGACCACGACCGGACTGAAGGCGAGGGCATTGGGCCCCAGGAGTATACCGCTATGAAGCTGAAGGTGAAGGAATGGGCTCCTCAGATTGCGGAGCTGGTCAAGGGCAAGATTGAGGACGATGCCAGCGTGTACTTCGTCCCCGCCACTCTGCGTCCCGAGACGATGTATGGCCAGACTTGCTGCTTCCTCGGCCCCAAGATCGAGTATGGTATCTATAAGGTGAAGGAGAAGGAGTACTATGTTGCCACTAAGAGAGCCGCATGGAACATGGCATTCCAGGGCACTTTCTTCAATAGCGACAACTTCCCCAAGTCTCAAGACCAGCTTCCTCTCGTCGTGGCGGCTCCGGGATCCGCCTACATTGGCACCCTTGTCAATGCTCCCCTTTCCTTCCACACCGAGGGTGTGCGAATCCTGCCTATGGACAGCGTCTCCGCCACCAAGGGTACTGGTGTCGTCACATCGGTGCCCTCCGACAGCCCTGATGACTATGCTACCCTTATGGATCTTGCCAAGAAGTCAGAATATTATGGTATCAAGAAGGAGTGGGCCGAGCTCGAGATTCACCCTCTCATTGAGACCCCGACATTCGGTAACCTTACTGCTCCTACACTTGTTAAGCAGCTTAAGATCAACTCCCCGAAGGATGTCACCCAGCTGGCGCAAGCTAAGGAGCTGGCGTATGGTGAGGCATTCTACAAGGGCACTATGCTTGTGGGTGATTACAAGGGCGAGCCTGTTAGTGAGGCCAAGGACAAGATCCGCAAGGCCCTTTATGACAGCGGCGATGCCTTCCCATTCGCTGATCCTATGGGCAAGGTTGTCAGCCGTAGTGGAGATGATTGTGTGGTTGCCTATCTTGGTCAATGGTTCTTGAACTACGGAGAGAACGACGCCAAGTGGCAGCAGGATACCCTGAACCACGTTGTGAACACCCTCAACACGTACACCAATGAGACCAAGAACGGATTCGAGAAGAATCTGGATTGGCTGAACCGCTGGGCTTGTGCCAGAACCTACGGTCTGGGCTCCAAGCTCCCTTGGGATCCTCAGTTCCTGGTGGAGAGTCTGAGTGACAGTACCGTCTACATGGCGTACTACACTATTGCCCACCTCCTACATGGCGACCGCTATGGTAGCACCACTGGGCCCCTGGATATTAAGTCTGATCAGATGATCGATGAGGTTTGGGACTATATCTTCACAAGACGTGAGATTGGCGATGACCTTGTTTCCAAGAGTGGTATCAGCAAAGACTCCCTGGAGAAGATGCGGAGAGAATTTGAGTACTGGTATCCTCTGGACGTCAGAGTTTCCGGAAAGGATCTTATCCAGAACCATTTGACTTTCTTCCTGTACATTCACGTTGCCCTTTTCCCGCCAGAGCTCTGGCCCCGTGGCGTTCGTGCCAACGGACACTTGCTTCTGAACGGTGAGAAGATGAGCAAGAGCACTGGCAACTTCCTTACCCTGAAAGACTCGGTTGATAAGTTCGGTGCCGATGCTACTCGCATCGCTTTTGCCGATGCCGGTGATGGTATTGAAGATGCCAACTTTGAGGAAACTGTTGCGAACAGCAACATTCTTCGTCTGCATACCCTCAAGGAGTGGACCGAGGAGATGGCTAAGGATGATTCGCTCCGTACCGGCGCCGCTGATACTTTCTGGGATAAGTTGTTCGACAATGAGATGAACGCCATCGCTCGTGAGGCTATCAAGCACTACAGAGAGTAAGTTTGAGCCCCTTCATGAGAAGTTCCAACGTAGTTATTAATGATTTTCTAGTACCAACTTCAAGCTCGCCCTCAAGTCGGCTCTGTATGATTTGACTAGTGCCCGTGATGTTTACCGTGAGGCGGCTACCACAGCCGGTCTGGGTATGCACCGAGACATGATTTTGCGTTATATCGAGCTTCAGGTCGTTCTGATGGCTATCATCGCTCCTCACTGGGCTGAATACGTCTGGCTCGAGGTCCTCAAGAAGGTAAGTCTCACCAACAAATTCGTATAGAACCGCAAACTAACCGCACTTTCCCATAGCCTGAGTCGATCCACAATGCTCGCTTCCCCGAAGTCCCAGAGCCATCTGTCTCTTTGTCTGCCGCCGCCGCCTATGTCCGCACCCTGTCCTCTAACATCACCTCTTCTGAGGCCACCTTGACCAAGAAGCTTGCCAAGGGCAAGAGCTCGAACTTTGATCCTAAGAAGCCCAAGAAGCTTACCATTTTCGCTGCTAAGAAGTTCCCTGTTTGGCAGGAGAAGTACATTGATCTCGTCCGCGAGGCTTTCGATGGGCTTAGCCTCTCATTCAACGATAAGGAGTTGAGCGCCAAGGTCGGTAAGTTGGGCGAGATGAAGAAGGCCATGCCCTTCGTCCAGTCTCTGAAGAAACGCCTCATCGGCAAGGAATCTCCGGAAATCGTCTTCGACCGCAAGCTGCCCTTCGACGAATTTGCTGTCCTCCAGGAGATGATCGGGGGTCTGAAGCGCACGACGGGCTGCAAGGAGATTACCGTTGTTGCTGTTAATGAGGGTGGCAAGACTGGCGAGGTTTTGGGCTCTGGTGAGCAGCTGGAGGGCCTCTCGGCGGAGAACGCTGTTCCTGGCTCGCCTACCTTTACTTTTGCCAACATTGCCGAGTAGATTTGGTAGAAAAGAGCTTCGGTTTTTTTTTTCCCTGTCTAGATGATCCAGTCATATCTAGATCCGTTTCATGTTTCTAAAGAGCTTTAAAATATAACGCAATGACTTTATGTTCGAAGATATATTTATTTGTGGTGTGAGACAGTATGTCCCATGGAGGATTGTGCCCTGTTGATGTTGATATATATAAACATCAGGGAGCGAAGGAGGCCATGATATAAACGATGTATATAATAGGGACAATAACCCACTAGTTATATCCATCGTAATGACTGGATCACACTCATGATCCTAAGCAAGAGGCATATCAGTGAACAATTCTGCAACAATTTATACTGGTGGACAAGTGTAAGAACGATACCTTCTGAGACCTTCCTTCAAGACGTCCTCGTCGTGCGAATAAACCATCCGAAACCATCCCGGAGTCTTCGAATGTTCCTCGCCAGGATGCATGAAAACCCCGGCGTCAAGAAATTTCTGGGCCAATGCGAACTCTTTCTCCTGACCCGACTGAGAGGTCCCTTCGGGGAGATACGGTGAAAAGTCCACGTATATAAAGAACCCAGCATTTCTTTATGTTCGTCAACATTAAAACTCGCGTATGTATTATGAATGGTACCTGGTAGATAGGGTGGGTGAACTTACGCGCCTTGCACATATCCCACACCTTCCTGATCCAGCGTCGATGTGATGACACGATAAGTGGCTGCCAAATGCTCCAACGACTTCTTGGTGAACTGGGAAACAAACTCTGCATCTTCGAATAACGTAGCTGCGACTGTGACGGCGGCTTCGGACGGGTGATGCAGTCTCCTATAATCTACCTATTAGAACCGGACAACACGATGCAGAGACGAACGAGAGTGACGGACAGAATGGCTTTACATGACTGTCGCAGGGCGGAATTCTTCGTTACGAGGAAGCCGATGCGAAGACCTCCACTCGCAAAATCCTATTGACTTCTTCGTTACTCTTTGTGATGGCATGTTAAAATGGCTTTCCTGGAGAGTCATACCTTGCTAAGACCATACATTACATGCACAAGGTCAGGATCAATCACGTCAGAAGTGCTAATGCTCAGGATAGAAACGAAGGGTGTAGCAGTTGAATCCCCGGGATCAAAGACACATGACGCATAGATTTCATCACTGATGAAATGAAGCTTGTGCTTATTACAGAACTTAAGGATAGCTCGCAAAGTCTCGATGGGATAACAGCGGCCTAGTTCTTACATTTAGCCACACCTCGAGGGGAGTATAATCTAACAGCCCCCCGGATACCAACTCACCAATAGGGTTATGTGGGTTCACGACCAGCACCGCTCGAATAGTGACCCCATTCGCCTTGGAATCCGCCAGAGCCATTTCGTATTTTTCCACGACAGATGGCGAGAAGGCCTCTTCGATGTCTGTATCCGCATACACCATCTGTACTTGAGCTTCGATGCCGTAGTCCAGCTCGAATCGTCCGTAGACGGGCCTACTCACCAAAATTCCGTCCGACGGTTCGGCCAACGAGAAAGCAAGCATACTTCCAATAGCGGTTGCGCCATTGGCGACGATGACCTCGTCCGGATCAATCGGTGAGAGTGGTCTGAGAAGATGGTTCAGATGAGACGCTACAGCCCTGGGAAGACGAGTTGCCGCTAGTGATGCGGATTTGTAGCCAACAGAATCTTCCGTGAAGATGACCTGATCGAATGGGTGAGCTTCTACTTTTTGATACTAGAAGAAGAGGAGGGGGAGGAGGTTCACACCTTCTTATTGATATAGTTTGCTATCTCAGCACGCAGGGGTGTCTGGTTATGCTTTTTAGTACGCCTGGTGTTAGGAAACTAGCGGAAAGAGTCTTTGTGTACATGTTCTGCTAGACCAAAGGATATGACTCCGTTAGGATTGGTTGTTTTGTTGTATGTATGAGGATGAGCATATCTCCAGGGGATGTTGAATGTGTCGGCGTTTTGCCTGCCTCGAGAAGAGAGCATCTTGTAAAGAATTGGAGTTGATGATATTTATAACAGAATGAGCGGGTAGAACAGAAGAAGAAAGAACCTTGGAGGAAGAAAAGGAAAACGAAAAGGAAAATGCCCCGCATATATGTAATATGTATCATGTATCATGTATCGATATGTATAGAGAGGAGATGGATTCACCCCCCGAATTTCCCCCCAAAACACCAGTCGCTATGCCAATCCTATTTATACAATAATCTCCAACAGTAAATAATAATAAATGTACACGTTGAAAAAAAGAGCCCAAGTTAATTAACCCTTCAGGCTATGTCGCGCACGTTTCATCTGCCCAATATTCTGTCGTCCCCGGTGCTTCTGCTTCCGTTGATCGGAGGCCGCTTTATCAGCTACGAAATTCCAGCATTCGATGGGGCGTCGCGCGGTGATGTGTCGGCCATTGGGACTGAAGACCTCGATTTGTGGGCAAGAGGACCCCGGGGACTCGCTGTCACTAGAGTTGCGAGGCTTGGCTCGGATCTGCACGGTGATCTCAACCCAGCCACAGCCCTCGATCAAGACGTCCGTCGACATCACTCGGTATGGAAGGGGAGGTGGTCGTGCTCCCTTATCCTCAATTGCTTTTGCAATGGACCTGGGACGATGCGATGGCGTTACATCCCACTTCAGGTCGAAAGTACCGGCAGAGGCCATAACTTCGCCGGCATCGTGACTTAGAATATCTTCACCGGGATATGCCCGTTGCTGGGCCTGCATTTCAATCGCCTTATCCGTCCTGGTGACGTGGGCCTCAAGCGGGAGAAAACAAGCGGCCATCACGACATCGTCGGGGTTCACCGATGTAATTCGAACTAGACCCCCTCCGATTACTAACGATTGACCGGGCTTTATCGTATAGCGCTCGGGTTTCTTGCGTTTGGTCATGGTCAGGGCTCGTTTGTATTTATCACGGACAAAATCGGTTAGCTCGCCACGGTCCAGCCCTGGAAGATCAATCATTTCGCCCTTGCCCCGACCAAATGGAATTCGGATCGGCGAGACTGTCGTTCCAGGGAGGGACGACACAACAGGAAGAACGGGATAGAGGTCTTCGCGAGGAGCAGGAGGTAGAAGGCTGTGAGAGTGAAGAGCAGGGATGCTCTGTAGCTCGGGGATTTGCGACTCCGCCTCACGACGCTCCACCAATTCGGCGATCTTTTCAAGATTCTTCGAATCCTTGGGAAAACAAGCTTCGATGAAGCTGCTTTTCCCGACATTAGCTTTCCCAACGACCCATATACCACCGGCATGGTCCTTGATCTCCTCCTTGACTTTCTTAGTCCACCAGCCTCGGTGAGCGCTAATCATATGCACATTACCCAGCCGGAAGTCCTCATCTGACTTGTTGAATGTTTCGCGAAGAACTTTGCGCACGTAATCCATTTTCGAGTCAACTTGTTCTTTCGTCGCACCTAACAAGTCCGAGCGAGTGATCACAAAACTGAGTGTTGGCAACTTTCTCCCTCCGCGGTATTTCTCAGTCGTGGCTCGCCGATTGCGCGAGCGCTGCTCTTGGACGGCAAGCGCCTCGTAGATATTATCCACTAGGGACATGGGAAAATCTGCCGCATCCACAACATGGTAGATCCGATTATGTTTGTACGGGGATTCATCGAGATACGCGCGGATTGAGTCAATCGTCGGTGAAACCGCGGGAGTCGCCTGGTTATGATGTATGAGGTCATGGCATCGGTCGCAGATCTGGGAAGGGGACCTTGACTTCTCAAGGTATTGACTAGCAGCGTTCGCCGTATTCTCCAGCAAAGCACCATCTGAAAAGTTTAGTCAGTACGCCATTCTATACCGGATGAGTGGGCATCACATACGGCTAGGTTTGGGGACACTCGATTGCTCGGAGTCTTTCACAACTCCTGGAATTGTACTGTCTGCCTCTTTCCCCGCCTTTTCCAAATCTATATTGGAGCCTGATTCCTCCTCTTTACCCCCCGCGACCTCTCTCGTCTCTGATAAGAGCTTCCCTGCCGGCTTTCGAGTTTTGCTGTAGTATCCAGGTTCGCTGGGCTCGACTGTTTGCGCGTATGCACCACACCCGGGACAGCAGACAGGGAGCACATTTCCAATAAGCTGAGGTGGCTTTGTGGTCGTCAAATTATTTGTAGATAGGTAATGTTGTTGCTGCGTGGAGACTGAACCATGTGAACGGCTAATGGATGGTTGCGAAAAGTCGCTCCAAGACCATCGTGGCTTAGGGAGACCGAGTTGCCGATATACAGAAGAAGGTTGTCTCCATCGTACAGCCCTGGGAATCATGCGCCCAAGACACGGCGACATGACGACGTAAAATTTGCGTCTGTCCAAGCAAAGAAGGGGAGCGATTGGAAGCTGATGGTGGTGGTGTTGATGGCGCTCATGGTCCGCGCGGAATGCCGTAAAAAAAAAAGGTGGTCGTGGCGAAGGAACCATCGATGACCCGTTCCTACGTTGGTCGGTCGAAACAGATATCAAGAACTACTACTAGTATTACTGTATTCGCTGGTCTGTGATTAAAACATTCATTTCATGGATTATGCTGTATAATACATTCGTAGAAGGTGGGGAAAACAATAAAAAAATATATAAAAAAATACAAGAAACTATGCCCCCAGACCCCGAATAGACACCACGAAGACCCAGCCTTCAAAGAGAACAAAAAGACGTAAAGAAACATAAACCTCGCATGCACTTAGGCCTTCGTCTTTCCTTTTCCTTTCGAGTCATCGGCCTCCTCTTCCTCCTCGGAATCACTCATAAACTCATCATCTTCGTCAAATCCGATGTACTTTCTTGGGGCCGCAGGCCGAGTAGGCTCTGATGGTCCCGGTGCATCTTTCATCCCCTCATCATCGTCACTCTCCTCTTCAGAGCTGGCAGGCGAGTCCTCGCTCCCCTCGCTGGCGCTTGTGCTAGATCCACCAAGAATCGCATCACGCAGGTTATCCGTCCAAGCTCCATCCTTCATTGCTAGCAGGACGGCTTCTCTGGCCTTCTCGTTCATCTCTTCCTTATCCTCCATCCACTGGCCATCGAGCTTTTGTTTGGCGCCCCCATTTTTCAGTTCCTCCTGCCGTTTCTCCGAGGCTTCCACCACTGCTTGCCATCTGCGTCGGCGCTCTTCCTTTTCCTTGCGATCCATCTCGGGCTTGACGGCAAGGTATTCAGCCAAAGCTTTCGCCTCGTTGACAGTGCGGATACGCCGTCCATCAAGATTACGACTCGAGCCATTATCATCGCCTTGGTTGCGCTTCCGCTTACTTGACATGCGCCCGCCGGCTGCACGCAGCTGGGACCCGAAACCACCTTTACCACCACATAGTGGGACAGAGAGGCGAAGGGGGAGCAGATTCGATGCGGTGGGCTCATTATTAGGGGAAAGCACTTGCGAGAGTTGACGGGTGGAGGATGGGACAAGTTGTTTATTGTTTGTTGTAGTCAGGATGAGTGAGTGAAGTGGAACAGATGATGGGATATATGAAGCGATCTTGTCTGTGAGTTCTGAGATAGTCGAAGTCGCTGGAAGTGAGAATGAAAGCGTCGAGGGTAGTGAAAGTCCTGGGAAGGACGAGAGTAGAATGTTCACGTTCTGAGACGCCATGTTGATGGGATTGTGTCGAAAGCTACGATTATTCAAATGGGTTGTGACTTCGAGAGATGCGAGATGGAGGAGTAGGTAGAATGTTGAGTGGAGGTGAAGAAGCGTCCGTCACCTTGCGATGCGATGTGGAGAGTTTCATGATAAGAGGCGCTGACAAATAATTGGAGCCTCAGGCAGTATGGAGGACCAATTATCACGTGATCAATATCACGTGGAAGACTATCACTGATTAGGGCCTAGCCCTAGCTCGCGTTCCCCGATTGGGAAGCAGCGCACCGCACTTTTCACTTGAAGTCCAGCCGGTCCGCCTCCGTCGCATCTCTCATTTAAACCACTAACCACCCTCTTCGGCGTTGTCAAAGCGATTCCCCGACGAGCAACAGGAACTCGCGACAATGTAAGTCACCATTTAATATCTTCTGTCTTCATCAGACTCCTGATCGAACGTATCACTAATGCCTATTCAGGCTTATCCCCAAGGACGACCGCAAGAAGATCCACGAGTACCTCTTCCGCGGTATGTCACCGACTCCCTGTCCCCGACCCTCTTAGCCCCCTTGTCGTATAGGAGGGTCCGATAGACCTTTCAATTGAATTGCGAATGCAAAACTTATATCTTTCATCATTTGTTTGCTGACTTGTCTGCGTTTACAGAGGGTGTACTCGTGGCCAAGAAGGACTTCAACCTTCCCAAGCATGGCGACATTGACACCAAGAACCTCTTCGTGATCAAGGCCCTCCAGTCCCTGAACTCCCGCGGCTATGTCAAGACCCAGTTCTCGTGGCAGTACTACTACTACACCCTCACCCCCGAGGTATGTTTGACTATTCCATGTCTTCGCGGCACTGTGTCTAACTTTTTTCTTCTCCCAATAGGGTCTTGACTACCTCCGTGAGTGGCTCCACCTCCCCGCTGAGGTTGTCCCTGCCACCCACATCAAGCAGCAGCGCTCCCACGCTCCCCCTCGCGGTATGATGGGTGGTGAGGAGCGTGAGCGTCGTCCCCGTGCTCCTCGTGAGGGTGGCTACCGCCGCCGTGACGGTGAGAAGGAGGGTGGTGCTCCCGGCGAGTTCGCCCCCAGCTTCCGTGGTGGTTTCGGCCGTGGCCGTGGCGCTGCCCCTCCTTCTTAAGAGGTCTCGCTTGGTCTTCTGCGGGCTTAAACGGATGATGCAAGTGCGGCTTGAGTAGGCTTTTGAAACAAAGGTCAGAAATTGCTGTATCTATGACACATCTGAAAATAAATAAAAAAGGGAATTGTGCATTGCCGCTATCTCGATAGTTAGGATCAATGTTATGATTACGATTAAATATGTTGTCATTCTTGTAACGATTCGTAGATTTCGTATCTGGTTGACTTGAATATATACATAACGCGATAGGAAGGGTATTCCAACATTCAAAACAAAGAAAGAGAGGAAAAGAAATGGTCATTTATTCCCGATATCCTTAGGACGAGAATCTTTTACGGTCATACCGGATTACTGCCTGCAGGATGACGGAGGTACCTGTGGCACAGTCCTCGGCCGTGCAGTATTCTTCGGGGTGGTGGCTCAGTCCATCCTTGCATGGCACAAAGATCATACTAGTGGGGACTCTCTTGGAAGTGAAGACACTGTCGTGTCCCGCACCACTCATGATTGTTCGCACCAGAGACTTCGGCTCAGGTGCGTCCGAAACAACAGCCTCTGCAGATTGCTGGACGCAGTCAATGCAATCAGGGTGGAACTTGACCGCGGGCGAATCGAAGTCCAGCACCCAATCAACTCGGCACGGCTTTCCAATACCCTTTCCTTCCTCTGCCGCAATGGCGTCGAAATCCTTCCTGAGTTCGGCCTCGACAACTTCGACAAGTGCAGTTTCAGGTCCACGGAGATCAAGTGCGAAACTGACAATGCCAGGGACAGTGTTCACACTACCCGGCTTTGCTTCAATAATACCAACACTTGCTAGACAGCCGTGGGAGGCGGCCACTTCTCGAGCACGCACCATCATGCGGGCGAAGGCGTACAGGGCGTCAGCCCGGTGTTCAAATGCTGTAGTACCTGTGTGAGTGTCTCTGCCGGTGATGGTGAGACGGAACCAGCGGTATGCCTGGACAGCAGTGACTACACCAACTCGTTGGCCCGCCGACACCAGGTGAGGGCCTTGTTCGATATGCAGCTCGAAGTGTGCAGCCATTGGCGTTTCCTTATAGGAGCACTTGGTGGGTCCAAGATAGTCGATCTTTTGGAGAGCGGTCTTCATCGATTCGGGGGCAGACGCGGCTGAAGGAAGAGAGGCGACAGTGGGGACCTCCTTGAGCTGGTGAGCTCGCTCAAGAGAGATGCATTCTGCCCATACGCCGGAAGCAATCATGCTGATGGGGAAACGGGCACCCTCCTCGCTGCGGGATATTAGTGTCTGGTTTCCAGGAACAAGATTCAGTGATGGATGGGCTTCCTCCTTACTTGGTCCAGTTCACTACTCCCACACCTCCTTCTGTCTCAATCCCCATCTCATCAATGACTTTCAAGACTTCGATACCGGAGAGAACACCGAGGATTCCATCGTAGCGTCCACCAGTTGGTTGCGTGTCCAGGTGGCTGCCGATGAATGTGGGAGGGACATCCGTTCTTCGTCCTGGACGGACAGCGAAGATATTTCCCATCTCATCGACTGTGACGTTGCACTTCAGGGCTTTAGTTGTCGCGACGAACCAGTCACGCACTCGCTTGTCTTCCTCCGATAGCGCCAGGCGCTGCATTCCAGTGTCGGTTGACCCCCTAAACGCAAAATTTAGTACAACTATCAGCAAGGGCGTTTTCCAAAACCAGCGCTGCAAACCCTTGTATCTAGGACACTCGGGGTTGTATAAGATAGTATGAACCAGGTACACTTACTCTCCCCAGCGAATGCCATAACCCCATTGACAACTCTCATGGAGATCCTTAGCAAGACGGTCTTGGTTGGCTCGCAGCGCTCCAACTTGAGCCTCGGAGAGCTCTGTTGTCAACATTGCTTTCTTTGCTGATAGCGAAAAGCTACACAATGGTTGTATATAAGGGAACCGGAAGGATGGCAACTTTGTTACCCTGGAAGAAAATCTAGGTGTCGTAGTAGCCGAAAGCCTGGAATATATCACAGAAGCCATGGCGAGTGACAATGAGGGAAGAGAGGTTTATAAGTCGCAAGGGTGCTGGCGGGCGTTGGAGTGCGAGCGGCAGATAAGACGACGCTGCGGAGACAAAATGATAAGATACCAAAGTGGAGGCGTGGGGTCACTCCTTGGTCACGAAACTCGGGGTTATTGTCGAATTACAGGGTAGACTTCTGTCATTAGCGTGGGCCTAGCTAGGGTAAGAGTTGGAGCATCTCCAACTTTATGAAGGGTGTGTAGAGCTAGATGACATGGCTCTGGAGAGGCCTCAGCAATCACACCAGACCGGGATAAATGGCGGATTGGAGTATATTTATTTAGTTTCTGTACGAAGTTGTTATTAGATCAATCCCATCGCAATATGTGACGGTAATATTAATACCAGCAATAATCAATAACTCTGATGATTGTCGTTCAAGGGCTGACCTGACCGAGTTGGAGGTGAAACGATAATATGGCATTTGGAGGTCAGTCACTAGAGGCAGCGGACTGTTGTCCGCTAGGATGTGCTTTTATGGACACGGCCATCAAACAATACCCGCCACGCACCTCTGCCTTAAAACAGGCTTAAAACAGATGGGGTAAACCGAGAAAAAAAGAGAATAGGTATCTAACAGTAGGGGGAGGAATTTCCATCAGTAAAAAACAAAATAATAAAATCGACAACTGTGTCGATGGAAGAGTCCAAAGATTGAGAAGAGGAGTATTCTGGGCAAACCACGGCCATCTCTGGTAAAAGGCAAGAAATGGGTTCTGAACTAGCTTGTCCCACTCCTCGGGGAACGATCCAAATAGTGTTCTTTATCTATGGCCTCCTCTGCCGCCCCGTCTTCTGCGACCGCCGTTCGAATCCGAGCCATGACTTTTTTTCCCGTCACCTTCCGCCTTTTCACTTCCTCAACCCCGCATTACGTAGGGATGTTTACCCACTAACCAACCAACTTATCCTTACTCTTTCCTTCCTCTCATACCTCATAGTAGTCACCTCAATTGAATCCCTTCAAAATGTCTTCCGCCGCCTGTATTTTCTGCAAGATCATCAAGGGTTTGTTTCCCCCCTCACTCTGCTTTCTCTACCGAGGTTGCCCCAACTGACGGTGTTTTGAACCCTACAACGAACAGGTGATATCCCTTCCTTCAAACTTTTCGAGAGCGACAAGGTCTTCGCTTTCCTTGATATTCAACCACTTAGCCGTGGTCATGCGGTGAGTCTTTTTACTTTCTTCCCCCTACGCGATTGTCAATGGTCGTTGCAAGCAAGCACTCCCCGCACGAGAGTTGTCGAAACGCCAACCCCCTAGTTTGATCAGAAGAACAGGCGAAAAAGCATAAGAAGAGAAACTGTAGAATGATCAATCGACCAATCAATCAATCCCAGTCCAAGTCCCAGAGGAAACGTCTCGGCTGACAGGAATCTTTCCAAAATAATAGCTCGTGATCCCGAAGTTCCATGGCGCTAAACTGACCGACATCCCTGACGAGGATCTGACAGAGCTCCTGGTATGTGTCGGTCCCTAAACTCTAACCTTGCATTCTCCGTCCCTTAAATACGGTTCCATGTCTGGGGACCTTGGGGAGGATGCGGGTCTCAAGGATCCCCGCAGCCCTGGGACGATCCTACATTGAACTGGAGCGGAGCTAACCAGGTCATGAACACAACTTATAGCCCGTCGCAAAGAAGATTGCTCAAGCCTCCGGAGCGGTCGATTTCAACATCCTACAGAACAACGGCCGTATCGCACACCAGGAGGTTGATCATGTAAGTCCTCACTCCGTTCTCCAGATTTTCCAGAGGACAGGTCGGGCTTTGGGTTTTGCCTTATGCTAACATGCGCATGCAATCTGTTAGGTTCATTTCCACATGGTACTGTCATCCCAGCTTCCCATTTCGTGGTCGATATTGACCTGATACGTCGATATTTGGATCTTATCAATGCACCCATGGTTATTGTACCTACCTACTAATCATCTTACAGATCCCCAAGCCCAACGAGAAGGAAGGCATGAAGATTGGCTGGCCCACCCAAGCCACGGACATGGATAAGCTCAAGTCCCTGCACGAGGAGCTCAAGGCTAAGATGTAAGTCGGCCGGTACTTGCCTAGGTCCGGCGATGGCGCCACGTGGTGGAAGAGTGCGGGCACTACGTTTCACAAATACTTAGTGACCAAATCGTGAACCTAATTCTCGCGTCAAGATCGCAGGCCTTTTCCATCTTATCTGATCCGTAATCCGTAATGCCACAGTTCTACATTCGCAGGCCTTGTTGGGATGTCAACGGCCAAGGCACACTGTCTTATCCATCGGAGATCGTTAAATGATAATTCAACACTTATGAAACAACAAAATCAATTTAGTGTTCAAGAACAAAAAGTTTATATACATGATGACACCCGGAGGGGGAAAAAAAACATGCGACAATTCTATCAACGCATGACCAAAAATAGCACAAAATAAGATCTAGGAAATGTGGTATATATACTGCAGAAACTCCGTTTTAATCAGTACCGTTCTTAGTCGTGGACTCTTCACCATTCGTCTTCGCCAGCGCATTTCCTGTCGTCATGACTTCCTTGGGGTAAAAATCAATCTTGCCGCCGCCTTGAATCACGTTCAGACGGTCATACAGGGAATGTGCACGGACGTAGGCGTCAGTCTCCCAGTACTGGACCCTCAACTTGGCGATAAGCTCGTCTCGCTTCTCTTTGGTGCCCTTGACACCATCCTCATCTTTCTTGGAGGACGCCTGGAGCCAAGAGAGTGTGGCATCTTGAAGCTCTTGAGCGAGCTTCTGTCTCGCGGCCATGAGCTCATCTCGCTTGGCAGTATCCTCCATGGTCTTATTCTCATCAGGCTGGATTTCCACATATTTGTACTCCCAATTCTCTTCGCCTTCAAGTTCCTTCATGATTTGGTCCTTGGCGATAAATTCCTGGAGATCATCATAGTTCTTGGTGAAATGAATCTTTTGTGCAACCACTGGATCCAGCCAGCCCTTAATGATGTTCCAAATTCCTGTGCAATGAGACTTAGTTGCTGTATATACAGGATGATGACGGTGAGGTTTTGGGGTAACGTACCTGAGAAAATCCAGGGAGCCTTATGGATGAGAACCACACCAAGACTCTCCGGGTAATTGGCCTCGAAACACTTGATCATGAATTTTACAGGATGATAATCCATGTTGGCCAGAGCGAAGTCGCTCATATCAAATATAATACACTATCACTGGTGAGTGGGGTTGCGTTCGACCTCGGATACCAAACAAGACTTACAGCAGTTTCGACAGGAGGCGCGAGCATCATCCTAGCGGACTCGATGGTGTAGACGGTGAACCGATCCAAAGATTCAGTAGCCTGGTCTCCTGCACGATGCAAACGAACCCGGATGACACAGATCGGCCGACCTTGCTTGTCGACACCGTGGAGGAAACTTTTGCCCATGCGCATCTGCCGCAGGAACTCTTCTCCCTTCTTCTTCTCGGCAGGATCGGAGCTCTGGGTTTGCTTGACCGCAAGATGCTCACCATTCTTCATGATGTCGCCGTCGACATTCACGTCCAGCAGTCTCCAGCGGATTGTGGAGATCAACATGATCAGCGCCTTCTTGACATCCCACTTGCGCGCACGCAAAAAGCGCAATAGCAAAGAATCAGGGTTGTCCTGTTTGACCATATTCCAGAAGGTTTCGCGAATTTCTTCCGGCTTCATGTCAACAAGAGCCTTCTGGAAATCCTTGGTTTGTCCAAACTTGTCGTCGCCATCGGTAATACTTAGGGAAGCAAGGCTGGAAGAGACACCGTTGGCCGACTTGATGCTTGCTGCATCATCCTTCTCCTCTTCAGTGGCTTTGCCCCAGAAAGTGAATCTCCGCTTGGGCTGTTGCTTCTTTTCTTGGGGAGGACTCGGAGGAGCGGCATCACCGGTGGCTTCGAGGCCATCTACCTTGATACCGCACACCTTAAACAACAGGATCCAAAACTCCTGCAGTTTAGCCTCTTGTTCGGGCGTGAGGTTGCCCACGGTTCCTGGAGCGTTGTCGATAGACATGGTTTGGAGAGTATCGATGACACCGAGGAAGAGAGATTGATCGTCTTGTGGGGGAATCAAAGAGTGCGAGTCGGGATGGGGTTCGATTCCGGGGTTCTGGTATTTATCCTGAAGCCAGGTACCACCGCCGATCAGCAAGATAGTGAACGTGATCGGCCAGAAGGATGAAGCCTTCCTCGGTTCTTCCACAAACGAGGATGAAAAAGTGGAGAGGGACCGTGTGGGTGGATAAGACAAAGTTAAAGCCCCTGTATGGTGATACAACGGTGCAAGGATGTGAGACCTTGCGCGAGACGAGGTCGATGGGATCGATTTGGCCGAGGAAAGAAGGAGACGGCGGCGAATGAGTAATCCAACATGCATGTGCAACAATCAAGAACGACAGGGGCGAATGGAAAGCGCCCGAGAGGTGTGGGTGATAGTAGATAGAGTAACGCGAATAATACTTGAGGAATATATAATAAAAATAGTAACCTTGGTTAGGGTAAGAGAGTGGAATTATTGAATTGGTGTTGTAAGCGTTCTGATTGCTGGAGAGGCCGAGAACAGTTAACAGACGAAACCAGGCTAGAGGCGGAACGAAGATCAGCCCCTGAGGAGAGAAAAAGGGTTGACTGGGGGAGGGAAGAGGATGCGGGGAAGTCCTAAAGGAAGAAAGGAAGAAAAAAAAAAAAGAAGGAAGAGGCGAAGGAACCAAATGTCCCAGTTAGGAAGTCACAGGAACTTGCCGAACCCCAAACAGTCACGAGTTGCGAAGTGGCCAACCTTAGGCGGGGGATCAACTACGGGCCTTCCTCTAGTTCCAGTTAATATTAATTGATGCGGTCATCCCTCCCCCATAATAATTCCACGATTCTCGCCTGAAGGACGCGCCTTCATTTCGCACTCCTTACCTTCTTTGTCCAACCCGCCTGCTTGTTTATCTCACACAATCCCTTCGGTGCTTTTTCCCTTCCCACCAGGATGGATTCTGTGTCTCGATCGTCATCGCGTCCCCGACCTTCCTCCAGGCCCACGACCCCCCTTAGATCCAGCTCACGATCGTCATTTCGCGAGCCACATGGTTATCGGGGTGGTATCAGCCATGCGGGCTACTCGCAGCCAGCTATCAATGCGCTGGAGCCCCAGTTCGCGGAACTCGCCGACTCCATGGCCGACCTGGAGGCCAATTTCATGCACCTCCAGTTGATGCACGAGAGTCTGACGCGTTTCAGCGAGAGTTTTGCCAGTTTTCTTTATGGAATGAATATGAATGCCTTTTGTGTGGATTTTCCGGAGGTAGGATTGATCCCTTTTCCCTCATTGTTAACTCTCATGTTTATTCTCCCCTCCCCTCCCCCAAATGTCACACGCGTGATCACTGATCGCTACAGGCGCCTATCCCTGAATCATTCCGACGAGCAAAACAAGCTGAGGCGCAAAATGGTAGGATACCTCTGGTAGTTTCAATTGTGCATGAAAATTGTTGACATTTGTCGAAATTCAGAAGCCGAAGTTGATCGACTCAATACCCCCGCGGAAGGGGATGGCGACATGACTTTTCTGTAAGTTTGCATGGGATACCCATTGAACCCGCCATATATGATTTGAGCTATGCTAATACGGCTTTTCTATAGTACCACAGATACCTCTTTCGTTGAACACCCTCCAAGTACCACTTCGTCCAAACCAGCTTCCAAGCCGCCTATGTCTTCGCGGGGCAGAGGTATTGGTGGCACGCGCGGATCGACCCGTGGCCGATACACAACAAGGGGAACAAGCCGAGGACGCCCAAGTGCACTTCCAAGAGGGAGGGGTATTCGGTAGATATATGTGGCTATGTTCCTATAATTATCAGGCTGGACCGACGATTAAACAACGGCCGGTCATTACCCCCCTGTACCGGCGTGGAAGAAGAGGCCACTATGGGGGGTGTCCGTTGGTGAACCGTTTGAACCGGCTGTTGTAGCATGGCGAATCACCCAGTCCCCATGTCAAATAAAACCCTCGTTGCAGCTTGTATTTGCACCGAGGGACACGCCTCTAGACCACGTCGCTGTGCCGGTGGGCGGACACCTTCAGGACGACTTGTGATCGCACCCATTCGAGGCGGAGATCCTTGCACGATAGCTGTACTGTACATGCGGATAGATTGGTCGATGTGGATCAAGACTATTTGATTCTTTCGTATTGATAGTATGAAGCGATACATATTGAAGCATATAGTTAATGAATATGGTGTGGATAAAAGCCACCCATCAACCTATATAGTCGATATTATTGCAGAGCCTGGGGTAATTGTAATAATTGTGTAATTGTAAGGTACGCGGAGAGGCGCTCGGATCAAATACCGTCCCGGGTTCTTATCGCCGGAGCCGCAGGCGACCCTGGCGGAAAAGAAAGATCTGTCATGCTTCGACCTCGTCCATTAACGCCACTCCTCCCGAACATAAGTCCCTTCATCCAGCTTCTAGAAAATAAGCGAGTCGCAGTCTCCTACTACTTTCAGATACCGTCACCGTCACCCGTTGTTGGGAGGTGTCGTCATTCTTAACTGATCCGACGGTGGGAACATCAAGTGAAACTGCGGAGACATTCAGTATTGCTCATTACTTCCAAGGTATTGTTTGATAAACTCAACAACAGGTCTTTTGTCGCGTTCGCTCACTGAATCTAGGTATACTTCTGGAATCGTTGTCAATTGAAAGGCTGGCCTTCCAACACAATGCAAACCTGAGGTACATCTGACGGTGTTTCATTCCGAGGATATCTCTTGAGTCTACTGAACAACCAGTTCGCCCTACGTCGTCCACGAAGACGAGTTTGGCCTTCCCCAACGGTGTCGAGATTATTAACCACTCTCTTCTGTCTGATTATCGCAATGGCTAGCGTAGCTTCCGTGTTGCTTCTTTCAGAAGCCGAGTTTGGATGCGGTATGCGATCATCGTGAAAGCATGTCCTACTGACAAGATCCTGAAACTAACTCACCATAAGAGCATCTTGCAACGCAGTTGCAAAATGAGAGGGGGAGCTCCGATCAGTTTAGAAACTCCTTTATCAAGATACACAATGCATTGGCCCCTAATCCCAGGCCTGCCGACTTTCTGTCTAAACAGAATGTGGGCTTCCGAATTTCGAATGTGCTCAAACCGAAATATGCTTGCTTGTCTTGTTCCGAGTCTTTCTTACATCGGGATCGAAAGGCCCATACAGATAAGACCGGCCACAATTTCTGTAGGGGCACTTCTGATTGAGTCACAGTCTGGATATTGTGAAACTGACCCTCCCTTAAGTTATGGAATCTAGAAGCCGTTTGCTGTTCTGTCAGGGCTGTGAGGATTTTGTCTATGATCATAGTCTAGAAAGATTGCGATCCTCTACGTCAGAGAATGCCCTTAACGGTCTGTACCATTTCTATTCCCACCTAACCTCTCCAAAGTGCTAAACGATTAAACAGTGGCAAAGAAACGCCGGTTCAGCGAAAGCTCAACGGATGATATATATATCAAAAGCAACGCCAACAGGCGCATTTGCGCGAAGCAGGGCGTCAGGGGGCTGTTCAACCTTGGACAGACTTGTTACCTGAATGTCATCCTGCAAACCCTTCTCCATGATCCGATTCTTAACACGTATTTCCTTGGGAATGGGCACCAGCAACACGACTGCACAGCACAGGATTGCATAGGTTGCGCAGTGGCAGAAGCCTTCGCGGACTTCAACAGCACTGATAAGGTAGAGGGCTTCGCAGCCCTGAGCCTCCTTTTAGCGTCGTGGCGCTCAAGTTCGGTGAGTGATCAATATCAGTACAGTATGAAGATATATTGACCTTCTCTAGGCATTGGCTGGATACCAGCAGCAGGATGCACACGAATATTATCAATTCCTAGTCGACAAGCTACATGCTAGCACGGATGAGCACGAGGAGAACCATGACAAGGGCTGCCCTTGCTTTTTCCACAAAACGTTTTACGGTAAACTTCGGAGCAGTGTGACTTGCGATAAATGCGGCAACGTCACTCGGACTGAAGATCCCATGGTGGACCTGAGCCTGGACGTGCAAGTACAGGCGAAGAAACGAGCTATGGGTGGTGGCGGCACTTCATTCACGCCCACCCTGGGTGGTTGCTTGGAAAGTTTCACGTCCCCGGAAAAACTCATGGCAGGCGTATATAATTGCAGTGGGTGCGGCGGGACGCCTCAGAAGGCGACCAAGCAGCTACGAATCAAGAAATTGCCTGCAATCCTCTGCATGCAGTTGAAGGTATGCCTAGCCAACCTCCACATGAAGCAACTCTCGCTGGGAGTTATTAGACTGACAACGCCATCCAGCGCTACGAACACACATTCTCAGTCTCTGAGAAACTAGAGGGTCGAATCGACTTCCCCATGTCGATCAACATGCTTCCTTATACGACTAACCCGCACTCTCGGGTCGACAAATCAAGGTACATCTATGATCTTTCATCAGCCGTGGTTCACAAAGGAAAGCTCGATGCGGGTCATTACTACGTATATTGCCGTCAGGGCGATCAGGTTTGTTCCCTCCAAACCTTCGAAAAAGATGTCTATAACGCATGACTGATATACTGCAGTGGGTGCTTTTCAACGATGACCAAGTCACTGCAGTGACCGAGGCTGATGTTCTCAATGCTGATGCCTACCTTCTCTTCTACAATCTCCGTTCGTTGGCTGGCGCGCCGCGGTGAGATACTACTACATGTAGGAAGCGGACCATCTGTGATATTTCTGCCGGTTTATTGTTCATCGCATATTCATTCAGCGACCGGGGGTTCAATGGCGCGGTGTTATTCCCTTTGCTTTCTCATGCGGAGCTTGGAGTCCATTGGATGGCATCTTACCATAGAGGATGCATGTACGTTTGTTACTGGTTTCTTAGACGTAGCATGTTGCTGTGTAGGGTTAGGTTGAAATCCATAGTTTTGTACATTTCCAGCCTTGGCATATTTTGCTTATCAGTAATGCGGATACACACTACGAGCACGGGGAGTGAGCAGAATCGAAAAGGATCCCCCCAGAAGGTAAGCGGCTGGATGGATTCTCCGCAAGATACCGCCAACTGTGCAACCCATCCTGAAGACATTTTATCACAGAAGCACACTACAATCTGAAGTCCACCCTCATTCTCACCAGGAAGACTTAAGAGCGTAGGATGGAAAAGAAGAAGACGTGGAACAAGAGTCGCAGTCCCCCTCCCAAATGGAAAGCGAATAACTTTAAGAAGATTTCCTCATTTCAATTCAGATTATTGAATCGGAACAAAAAAGGTTCGACATGACACCTTTAAAAATATTGTCAACACCGGCATCCGTGCATCCAGTTTCTCATCCTCTTTTTTTCCCTCAATTCTCCAACACCTTTTTGGAGCCCCCGGGTTCGGAACAAAAGCAAATCAATCATCGGTTATCCTTTAAGGGGTTTGCTGCCGAGCGCCGAGCACGTAACGAATCATCGTGAACATGAATGGAATCGAAGGGATAAATTTAACGGTACTAGAGTAGTAAAAAGAACCCGATTGTCAGCATGTCTGTAGTTGATTTGTGCCGAATGGTATATCCTTGTGTCTTTTTCTCTCTCTCTCTTCGTATGTCCATATTCTTTGTCGTCTTCCCGTTTTGTCTTGTCGAGAATATACCAATCGCAGGAATAACAAGTCGAGGGTAAAAGAAAGAAAAACAAAACGAACCTTGGTGAAACCAACGTCGGTGGCTTTCTCGCGGAAGCACTGACGGCACAGGTTCATCTATTTCCCTCCATCAGTTATTTGGCCCTCGTTCAAAGGATTTCAATCGGATATTTCATACCCCATACTTGCGGATGAGACCGGCGCGGTGGGTGCAGACACGGCTATATATCAAAATCAGTTTTCCATTCATTTATTCATTCATTTTTCCCCCCCATCGTTGAGTGATCAGATCGGGAAATTGAAGGTAGGAATTCGTCCATACCAGCCACGGGAGCCCTTGCCGTAGTTGCGAGGACGGCTGTACCACACAGACTCGTGAGTCATCTTGAATTTATCTGAGGCGAGGAAAACCTGGGATGTTGACGGTGTATGGGCAGGCGGGGAGGTCGGTCGGTCGTCGTCGGCGTCGAGGTTGAATCTTGCGGAGCGAAAAGGTTTAGGGTTACAAAATCGCGTTGTGTGCTTTCCTGAGCGAGACTAAGCCGTTTCGGGTCATTTGGGGCTGGGTCGGAGGGTCATGTGATGGGCGGCTTGGCTTCGTTGGGACTAGCGTCGCGGCTCTGGGTTTGTCTCCAGTTTGGGGGGGATCGGCGGCCTTATGTTTTTCCGTTTTGAGGCCTTCCTATACTCTTACCATCATCTTCTTTCTTGCTTTCTACCACATATAATTTCAATCAAAGTGTCTGAACTAGTACTAACCCCCTACAGACATAACACTACCTAGCCTTGTGAGTCTGGTTGCACTGCGACCTGCTGACTACCGCTTGCAGGAACTTACAGTCAGCTGCGCGACAGCAAAGATTGAGTTCAGGGAGTGGTTAAGAAGTATACTATCTCTCGCTCCTATCAACAGCAGAGGCCATAATTTACCAATAATACAAAAAAAAATAAAAAAACAACCAATTTTCGCTCATATTTAGGCATGGGCTTTGGCTGCATCATATGATGCGCTGGTACTCCTAGAAACTCCAATCTTTACATTCCCTGGAATCTCAAATGAATCTCGAATGAAGTAAAGTAGCCTATATCAAGCTATACTGACAATCAGGTTATGTTTCGACATATCCGGGTTAAGTCTGGAGTAAATGAGCAAAAGTTGCAACGAAAGCCGGGCTAACACAGAGCAAGTGAAATCATTAAGACTTTGATTGATCGACAGTGATGAGTCTAGCTTGATACTGTTCAGTTGCCAAATAAAAAAAAGCTTTAGATACTAGCGGCACGGGAACACAATCTGGTATTAATAATGGAGTGCTGACAATTAGGTAGATGGCTAGGTAGGTATTATTAGATACCTAGGTTAGGTTAGGTTAGGTACTAAGTAGGCATTGTAATTAGGTAGCCATCAACGGTCATGCTGAAAGGAGGTGATAATCATGGACAAGGATGCAACTCGGGAATATCAATAGGGGGGAGGGGGGGGAAGATAGAAGAAAAAAAGCATCCGGGTTCCGAAAAGCCCTGCGACCCAGAAACAAGTTGGAAATATTATTCAAAAGATGAATGAAGATCACCAGCAAACAGGACACCAATCAGGCGAACTGCACGAACCTAGTGGACGCGACTGACACGGCACAACGACGAGGAAGTGATCAGATCAAGTTACCCCATTAGGAGAAGGGGGAAAGAAAATCTTGACCCGAAAACCCGATGGATATTTGCCTTGAAGGGAGTCAGCGGGATCATCCGCTCTGGAAATTGGTGCTACTAGTAACTACTAAGAGACAGCTCATGTCAGATTGGCTGCAGGGCCGGAGATTAGGCCATGTCCTTCAACTCTCGGACAATGCACAGTCGGATGCCGAATTTCCGATAGAATTACCACGACGAGTTAGTAGGTTTTGTTCACATGGGTTGGATGATTGTCATGATTTTCAGGAGTAACGTATTTCACAAGCGAGCCGCCATTCCAAGCAAGCCGCCACCTGTGTATCCCATATAAACTGGCACTTTTTATGGTTATGATATCTCAACAACTAGAAATGATAAACACCTAAAATCTAATATTAATATATATATAAGCTATATAAATATATTATATATATTTAAAAAATTTTCGAAATTCTTTTGAAGAATTTGAATAATATTATATATATATTACAAAAAATACATCGTAATTTATATTACCTGTTGAACTATTAAATATAATCTTTTCTCTGTTTAGTATATATATCTATAACATTATATTAGTGTAAATATTACATTTTAGGTGTTTATCATCTCTAGTTGTCGAGATATCGTAACCATAAAAAGTGCCAATTTATATGGGATACACAGGTGGCGGCTCGCCTTGGAATGGCGGCTCACTTGTAAAATACGTTAACTAGTAGTAGTAGTAGAAGAAGAAGAAGGGGGGGTTTATCCTTGTGCACTGATCTCCGGTATTATTCTTATTCTTATTTCAATTATGCACACACCTCTTATGCATACTCCGTACTCCGTACACCTCGTGCTCTATATTTCTTATATCTCATACTCTAGGGGTTCCCGAGTAGATGAAAAGGTCTAGCTGATTGATGGATCGATTTGTTGATTGGACAAAAGAATGGTATGTCAGATCCACCTCGTTATCCATGCTGCGTATGTCGTTTTCTTAGGTACCTACCTAAGGTGGTGCCTTATTCTATTATTATTATTATTATTCCGATGATGATGATGATGCATTCGATCGAGGCTGGCCATTGATGGTGGGTCCTTCGGCATGACCGCACGGATATAAGATTGGAAGGATGGAGCTGTATCAAACGAATCACCCCATATGGCAGATGCCATGTGTAGCTGACTTGGTTATTACTAATGTGTATATCGCGTCATCATCGATCATTCCAGAGAGGATTAATAATGACAACCATGATAATCAGCTTTATTTAGCTTAGAATTGACCAAGATCTAGAAAGTCAACCTGCCGATGAGTCATGCCACGTTGAAGCGGGAGTGAGAAGCGGCTGAAGATGAGCCAGACGGACAAATAAGGAAGAGGAAGAAAAGGTCCAAAGTAATAATAATAATAATAAAAAAAAAATTAAAAAAAAACCTGACATGGGGGTTGGACGCAAAAGATACCCGCCTAAGGTTGGCCGTGTGTCCAGGAGGTTCCAGGGCGTGGAGTTAACAGCTCCCCCTGTGAAGTAAAGTTTGGTGATGATTATGTCGCCCAAGGTGTTCATACGGATGAGCGCGGATGCAGGTGATTCCTGGATCCGTTAGTTAGCGACTCCAGCCATGCCAAGCCAGGATCGTCGGTTAGGGTGTCAGATGAGAGGAAGTACTAGTCACAGGGCTGGAAATATTAGAAATTTCATATAATAATTATTATAATTATAACAGTCCTCTAAACGGTGGGGTCTTTCTTCCGATGTTGACAACGACGAACAGTTTAGGTAAGAGGATCCATCCACTAACTATTGAGACAGTCAGAATCCATAATGTTATTCACTAGTACCTATATAATAGGATGATGATGATGATGATGACCACAATTACAAGTACTATCTCTTTAACTCTGACCAGACCACACCCAGATCTATAGTAACTGAATTTGTTTGCCTAGCACAAAGAAAGTCAACGAGTATACCGTGGACATTACCTCAACCGAGCGGGAGATCAGCCTATGCGGAGTAAGAGATAAAGAGTGCACTGAACTTAGTCTCGCCTCAAGTCTGGCTCATCACCAACCAATAATGGGAAGTCCTCAACTAGTAAACAATACTATCATGAACTATAGGGAAAGGATGACCTGGCTAGATAGGTACTTGAGTAGATAGTGGGAGGGTGATGGAATATATTGATTGGGTATGAATCAGTGATGGATCTCCATGCAGAAAGAGGGGTTATACGCAGTTTGTGTCCATACGATATTCAGCGATGGTCGTGACCTTTTGGTCTGCACACCGCTGGATGAGCAATGCAGCCCTTGACATCCAGCTATCAGACTCCTAGAAGACTGTAGGGTCATGACCCCCCACACAGCCCAACATGCAAGGGAGAGAGCATGGAGACTACTACTTACTTAGACACCTACTCATGTAGGTGAAAGTACTACCTACATATTCCTTCCTACCAGTCCTGATGCTCACAAGACGACCACTGACTGAGATTGGTAACTCAAACATTCTTGGCGGTCAAGTTGACACACATCATAAATGATTCTCAACCGAGCACCAGAGCATCAGTTGGACTGATTCAAATCCCATACAACTATTATTGTGACCAAGCTGGTCATCGGTCGCACCTTCAGGGTAAAAAAACCTATGGTGTCGTACAGATAGCGATTGTGCCTAAGTGGTAGTGCTGACCTAGTGGCTACGCTAACGAGGCGGTACCTTTGGATGAGGTCATCTCCCACGGCACGACTACCCCGTTGTGACCTGGGAAAGAAGTAACTTTCCGGTGGCTCCGGACTTCCGAGTGAGGGTCGCCAAGCCGGACATCAATTTTATTTTATTATTGTTTCTGCCTTCCATGAGGAAAATCTTGATCTATGGATATAATAGTATAGTTACGAATTAGACAGGTGATTGAGAGAGGGAGAGAGGCAACTTAGATAAGGTATCAGTTTTATGGTAATACAGGATGATTTGTAGGAGTTGTGCATGTCTCCTTACACAAAAACCAGCAGAAAAAGGAATTGATCATCTTGCCAATTATTATAGCTGAAAGGTGACAGTCGACTGACCTTAAAAAAAATCAAAGGGGAAAAAAATTAATAAATTTACCGACTCGAAAAGGAAAAAAAAAAAAAAAAAACCAATGAGGGTCCAGACTGAACTATTAACCTGCCCATTCTTTTTTTTTTTTTCCTTTCCTGGTATGAACCACAACCACAAAACTAAAAAGTCATTATGACGATGGAATCCTCTCTCATATGATGATGAGAAATTCTTTCGACTCTTGTCGTCAGCTACATACCAGTGTTATACATAGGGACACGACGAAACAGTCAGCTGATTCCCTGGATTAACTCACGACTAATATTAATCTTTATACATCACTTTACAAACTGCCTTGTCTAGCGTAGCTCCACTTTCGGCACACGGAGACGTTGGGAAGCTCCTCTTTGTTTTCTTTTGTTTCCACGGCCCTCTCGGCGTTGCTGGATCCTATCCCCGCCTGCTCCGAAGGAGCGCGCGAGCTCCAGCGATGCAGGGAAAGGACGATTATTGATTAAAAATTAAAAAGACCGCTAGGACCCGTCTGTGTCCCATCGTTTCTCTGAGATCATTTCCCCCTTCGAACTTGGCTGGATGGTTCTCTTTCCACGCTTCCCACCTCCTTGTTTTCTTCTGGTATACTTCATTCAGCCCTATCAGACCCCCCCCATTCTCCTCCCTCGCTTCCGCTACGATCCGCTGGAGGAGTCTACTACGGAGTACATCTAATCGTCGCATCGCAAATCCAATCCAAGTTATCTGGTCAAAAATAATTCCTAGAGGTCCCTTGCGCTTTTAGCTCTACTCAAACCCCAACCCACGACTCCTTTGCATAGCTCTTTCTCGTTATCGCTCGTCCATGTGGCAGGGAGCTTCGCGCGCCGCATTAGCGGCTACTTTTCTACTGGCGTTGGTAGCCAGTGCGCTTGCTCATGGAGACGATGAGTCGATGGATATGGGTGGTATGGATATGCACGGCTCCCAACCGGAGCCAGAGTCGCATGCAGAAGCCAGCGGGGATACGCCGATGAGTTATTTCGCATACACCAAACACTCCAGCACAATAATAGCCCATATTGCCCTTATGGTTCTCGCCTGGTGTTTTATTCTGCCTATTGGTAAGCTCTCGTAGTGCTTAACCCCGACGTCAAAAGAACCGCAATTAACCATACCATATAGCGGTCATGTTTAGCATTGCCCGGTCCCGTTTTGCCCTTCCATCGCAATTCCTTTTCTTGATCGCCAATGCGATTGGTCTGCTCGTGGGTATCATTTATAATAGCCAGACCCCGGATCTTTATGAGAACAATGCGCACCACAAAATCGGGTGGATTGCGACTTGGGTGATTAGCGCGCAGGTGATTATGTCTTTGATATTTGCATATGCCGGCAGAGGCGAGCAGGAATCTACGTCGTACGAGCGTGCCACCTTCCTCCCCATGTCCACGGATGACATGGCCGAAATTCCCTACGCAAATGGCATTCGCCATGAATATCGCTGGTCCAGAGATAGTGGTCAAGGGACCGATCAGAACTCTTCGTCCTCCAACAGCTGTCCTAGTTCTCCATCTTTTGCATCGCCATCAGACGAGTACGATCACTTTAGAAAGCCGGAGGATGACCTTCTTGAGAAGCCTGCACAACGTCGTGGCTGGTTGCACAGCACCTTTGTCGACCGCTTTCTGACAAGTCGGGTGCCTCGGATGGTTTCTAGCCGTGTTCTCCGTGTTCTCGATATGGTCACTCTTGTAATCGATCGTATCATCCTTCCTTTCGGATTTATTGCCATTACCACTGGAGCCGTGACCTACGGCGGTATCATGGTAGGGGGGGGGCGGGGGGGGGGGGG
>VCAU01000162.1:11950-57856 GCA_015844325.1 Aspergillus nanangensis | reverse complement strand
CCAAACGCCCGAGCCCAGTGGTCTCCCATTCGCCTGAAGACCTCTGCCTGCGCCGCCGATGACACCCGGAGTGACACGTCCCCAGAGGGTAACTGCCTCGCAGCGATAAACACCGCCGAACCGAGCGCCGCGCTGACCTGTTTCTTCGCTGCCGAGCACCGGGCCTTCTCAGCACGTCTAAGAATCTCACCCGAAGATGCCCGGCGGAGGTCATCCCTGGACGTCACATCTTTCACCTTGACCACCACCTCACTGTCCGCTAGGAGCTCCGTGTGCGGCACCCCTGGGGTGGATGACCCTGCCGATTGGGAGGATGGAGGGCCTGCCTGGGCAGCCCCCTGACGCCACTGTTTAGCGTACAGATCCTTCCAGAAAGCAGCCGAACTGGTCCCTGCCCCCGATGGGCCTGAGGGAGATGAATCAGTCCTCTTTTCGATAATCTGGACACGCTGATCAATGCGTTTAGTTTCGGCGAGAATCTGTTGCAGAGCCTCATTCATCTCGCCTCCACCACTACCACCAGCGTCCACTCCCCGTTGGGCGAATTCTTTGACTTTCTCGATGAATCGGACGATTTCATGATCAACCTGAGCCATAGGCTTTTTCTGATTGACTTGTAGGAGTGCCTCATCGGCCGCCTTCCTAAGCCCGTCCATGTTGTTGATTTGATTACGTGGCCGTCTTGGCGCTCCGTCGGGAGGCCCCTGAACCACGGTTTCGGGGGGTGTTGGTCCACCAACCGCCATTACTAGTGACCCAGAGCCCCTGGATGGGCGATTCCGGTGTCAAAAGATAGCGGGTGGAGTTAATTAGAATTGAACTAAATCTGAGCCCGAGCCGGGCTGAATTGGCGGAGTAATTTCAAAAATTTGATTCGCGCAGAAAGAGTTGTTCGACGCGCGAGAGTTGCCTCATTCAAAACTATTATACTGCTTTTAATGATCTTGTCCAAACGTAGCTCTAAAGAAGAGGCAGGACTCTGTGAGCATTATTATATGCGTTTTTAAAGCTTTCTTTTCACAGTAGAAGCCTGCTTTTCTAACTGCCTAATAGTATAGGGTGTTTTAAGCACTGAATTCGTTGAGCGGCTGCCTGGCGGAGTAGAAGTCTTAAGTTGAATATTCAACTGACTTAGTACTCGCTCTAGATTATATAGGACTAGGCCTGTTGCAGAGAATCTACTACTAATATTACTAGTAGTATAGATTTCTGTACGTGCCTGCGGGAAAGCATCAAGAAAGTCAAGCTTATTAATATAATTAAAGCCTAGACATACTTTATTCTCTATCAAACGTCCGTACGCGCCTTTCAGAGGCCCAAAACAACCAACATCTAGAGACTGCAGTAGGTGGGATGAATAAGCAGACATGCAGATTGGTATAATATCATGTTGACTGTATATTTCATCGAATTAAGGCATTAGATGACTACCGTGGCTATCTAGAATAAGTAGACAATATCTACCAGCCGTACGACTAGTAGTTGCAGAAATAAAGAGTTTTTGAAGCCAGCAAAGTCCAATCTCATCATTAGTCCAGCCATTAGGACTAACTTCAATTCTTCAATCGTATAGTAGAGTGCCTTAATACCAACCCTCTATATGAACCTTCCCTTTGAAGATAATATAGGGTGGTAGAGCCCATCCTGCAGCATTAATACACTCAATTAAAGTAACCCATTCTCGATTACCTGGCTGTATAAGGAATGGTTTTCCCTTCATATCAGCTCTAGTAACTACTTTGGCAGTAGCTACTAGATTTATAGCGAAGCCAGTCTCATCAAAATTGTAGATATCCTCTAGAACAATCCCGTATTGCATAATAGTAATTTGTACGCGATTAAACCACTCTTAAATAAGCTTAGGATCTTCACATCGAGCACGCTGATAATTATATCTGCGAGAAAATCTTGTTTTAAGCTCATTACGTCTTTGAATAAAGTTATACACCCATTTTTCTCCAACAGTCTAAATAGGTGTATCTCCACGTTGAGCAAGCAGAATATTGGCTATTTCTTATACATAAGAAGATCGGGGAGCGGCTCCACGTCGATCTAATAAAAGAATCCACTGTACAAGCGATTCTTCTTCATTTTAAGTCAACTTATAACTATTTGCACGAGTTTCTGAGCGTGATTTTATACCACGAAGCCGATCACGAAGAGTAGTTTCAGGAACATTAAAAATGCGTACAACTTCGGCAACTTTAAGATTTTTGTCTTTTTTTAAAGCTGATATAGCCAATGAGATTCTCCCCTCTTTCTCAATTGAGTTTCTTGAATTTTGACGTGCTTTTGGAGACATCGTGGGTGGTTGAAATAATTGAGTATTTTAATAAGTCAAAACGCGTGTTCTCCGCGGCTCGCTTACAAACGCGGCTCGCTTACCGAATACGTTAGTTAACATTGAATTATTAATAATAATGATAATATGTACATAAACTTCCACGGACATCCATGAGGTCCATATCATGTAGGTATTGACCATAATGGGGGTAGGTGATAGTACTTGCCCAGTAGGGGACTCGGTATATGTTCTTACAATACAACTCCAACAACAATGGTAGTAATATCACAATTTTGCATATAGTCCAGCCATCAAACTTAAACCAGCTATTCTGGAGACTCAACCAGGATTGATGGCCTTGTATTATATCATATTCCCCCAATTATTTGCTGGAATAGGCAGGGAACTAAGTCAGTCAATAAGCACCCCTCAAAATGAGTGACATACCAGAACATGTTCAAGGACAGAGACGAGGACCCTCGAAAAGTTGGGGTAGGCCATCTCCATGGATAGATCCTAAGCGTCTCCAACTGGGAACCAAGGGCTATCGCCACGCCACCAATCATCGAACACCAAACGTCAAAGAAACACCATCATGACCTCATTACTACCTTCCTATGGATGGCTGTCGTTATATAATTGATATGCCCCAGGGTTGGGATTGATTCTTTTTCTGACCTCCCTGAGAGTAATAACACCGCCCTGAACTACCATACATCATGGCATCGAACATTAATACTGGAAAGTTTACTGGCCGCTCTCAAAAGGACCAGGTTGATGATATCACCCGCAAGGCTGGTACCTTCGCCCGCGAAGATCCTAAGAAGGAGGTAAAGACTTCGACAACGTACTCTGCCAGATCTAAGAATAATACTAATATCATTTCAGCGCAATACCAGCTCCCAGGGTGAGCAATCCTCCAACACCAGCGGTCCTGAGGCCACAGTCGGTGAACGGAGAAGCTCTACATATGCCTACGTTCATGATCAACTGAGTCACCCGGATGAAGTGAGTCGTCCGGAAGAGTGAACTTGCTCATAAATGATGTCCGATGTAACTAGGAAATTGGAGATAACTGTCACTTTTTATTTGTATGTACACTGCACGGATTCATGAATGGAGATGGATTCAGAGCTACATCAAGCGAGAAGATGTTAGCCCCTGTATATCTACTACCTTGGTACCTGTCTATTTTAGAAGCATAGCACTGCATTATTCAACAACAATAAATAATACTCAAGGGTAGGTTAAGTAGTTACCTCTTTTGGTACAACAGTAATCAAGCTATTCATGTAGGTACCAGGTATGATCTACTCGAGCCAGTCTCATTCCCTGGTTTATGAAGAAATCCCCCTTGAGCTGTGCAGTGGCTTGCATAAGCTAGAGACGCCCGTGAAAGCTTCCAATTTCCATAGTTCCAAATGCTGACCACTATTGAGAGTGCTTATCTGATGTTCTAGAGGTTCTTGATGTTTCTCTATAGACGGAGATATTGGGAGGATAATCGCGTGGTATACTTGATTGGACATGGTGGTGTAATTGTTCTTAATTTTTTTAGAACCAATAATTGTTAATTTTAATCTGGCAAATTTTGAGACTTTACACTTTCATGACCACCCCATTCTGTCCGACACTTACCTACCCCTGAAATATGCCTCGGACCGCTATGGAGCTGATAAATGCGACTTAACGAGCCACTGACAATTTTCCCCGTTACTGTTATGTAGCATGCTAATCTAAATTAGTGAGTTTGTAAGATAATGGTGTGAGAGTGCATATGAAGTATTCTTGTCTTGCCGGAACTGAAACTCGAGGGGGAAATTTAAAAAAAATATATATAAAAATAAAATAAAAAAACTGAAAAAGCTTAGTTTTTCAGAAAATCCAGGCACTAGAGAAAACCATTCTTTGTTACTCCCAATATTTGCCGAAACCAGGTTTGTTAAGAACTAGATCATTCCTATCATTTGGATCCGTACATATCCACTTCGTAGTTCCATGGGAGTCGGGCCAACGTAGGCGCAAGGCCCGATGTTCTCTGATCAGCAACAATCTAGACGAAGCAGGAACTCTCACCGATTGGCCGTAGATTCGTTTAGACTATGAAGAACTCGGCGAGTCTGCTAGAGTATGGCATCTCTTTCGGGCGGTTAAGCGCTAGACTTGATGTAGTGCACCCAGGCCTTGGTGCCAGTGGATACGACATCAGTACTACAGTACGTATATCGATTGAGTCCAAACTGACCGACAAACCCATAGGAATGGAAGAGCCATTGATTCCGCGCAGGCTTACGCGGTATGGACCGATCTAGCTAATTGGGGATCACTGAGGGGGGATGGATGGAATTAGGTATCACCGACATATGTATACAGAGGAGAGAAGAGATGGGTGAGTGAGCTTTCCTTCCCAGGTATCTTTCCTACGATGATTAAGCGACTCTCAGAAGCGTACATCTGCATGGATGGGCATGTCACAAAGCTGCTGATATGATTTTCTTTTTTTTTTCTTTTCTCCTTTTTGGGGGGCGGAGGGGATTTCTTCTTCATTTCTTCCATCGAAATAGAACAGGATAGTATATGAAAACTACCTCCAAAAAAAGAACGGCACTGCCTCCCATGTAAACGTACTCCGTACTCCGTACATAGTACGTTTTATTTTTTATTTTTTATTTCAAGAGAACCATTATCGACTAGTACTCTGTAGTGTGAAAAAAAGCCCAAGTAAAGTAGTCGCTAAAATGTTAGTTAAACCCACTGTTCCAGAGATGGTTGGTTCTTCTCAGCTGGATATGGTAAGGTTGATGCTTGGCTGCCGTGGCGAACAATCCAATAATAATCATAATCTCGCTGCAGAAGGCAAAAAAAAATAGGACATGCCGTTGGCCAACAATAATGAATCTCTGACTGACCCACCGCCAAGCTTTGCATGCGGTGGTGGTCGGAACCCCACCCAATCCACTATCGTCAGTTTATTTAATTAACGAAAGACAGAGTCGAGGATCAATTAGTTAGAGGAGCCCACTGAGGGGAGGTTGAATTCTAGAAGGGCCGGAGAGAGGAGGGCCACCTACGTAGTAAGAATTTATTGAATTGGATAGTATTCGTTTGTTTGCATGAAAGCAACCCAAGTTCTTGATGTTGAAACACCGGTATGTGTCTCTCCATACCTGCCAGCGTAATTGCGCCATAAACAACAAATAATAATAATAACAATCACCTCTTTTCCATCGGATAGGGCAACTATTATCATCCATGTGGACACCACATTGTTGTCGCCAGGGCATTTAATGAAGAATGGCAGACTTACTAAGCTAGGTAGCCATTAACTCAGCACTGTGATTGGTGGGGTTCAAAGCCACTTGCGTCATTTTCCAAGGAGGTTAGTCGGGGTGAGACGGGAAAGGCGTGTGAGACTGATGCATTATTATTATTATGGAATGGAAATCACAGATTGGAGTTTCAAGTCTTGGAGAGGAGAGGGGGGGGGGGCCAGAGATGAGGATTATTCTGTGGTTGTTCAGCTTGGTCTCAGCGGATAAACGCACCTGAAACGGCAAAATGTGGCACAGGATAAGAGGCAAAACAGAGCATGATTATTATGATTATTTTATTGGATAGTTTGTCGTGGGATCCAAGTACCGTGGGCAACCATCAAGGGGGCGGCGGCTTGTGTCTGTCGGGTTACCTAAGGAGGGAGGAGACCGTTTCTGGTCTTATCATTAAGACACTTCGTATTGGTTATATTATTAGGACAACGATATTTAAGAAAAGGGGGGAAAGGAAAATAGATAAAAAATCAACGAAAAATAAGAAGTAGAATACTATATTCTTTCCACTATCAGTCAGGACAAACACCCGATCGTGGAATATCGGCGATCGCAAGTTTCTTGGTTGTTCCGCCGAGAATAGGGTGCAGTTCCCACAAGCCCTAGTTGGACGAAGGGAGTTTAACGTGGCTGAGTCATCCGTGGGACGCGCAAGCCTTTGGCTGCTGGAGGTGAATTTCTATTCCTGGCGTGGGGACTTCTTTTCCCACTTCCAGGGGAAGACGGGCCCCCCCTTCCCAACTTTCCCGGCGGATGAACTCATCCCGTTATTCCTTCTCCCACAACTGACCACCTCTACCAAACCATTCCCATCCTTGGTAGTTCTCATTACTCTTTCGTTTCCATCGTGGTTCCTGTGTCGTTTCTTTCTGGGCCAGATTCTTCTTCTTTCGTCGTCATTTTAGCCTTCTTTTCTTTCTTTATCCCTCCCCTCCCCTCTCCATCTCCTCTCTCTCTCGCCCTTTCTTCGACTCTCCCCCTGTGTTCGATAATCTGGTATCCGGTCGGCTACCTATCCCCAATCTATTTTATTGATAGGCACCACATCCCCCGTGGTCTTGAACAACAGACAACATGGCTACAATGACGGAGCACCCACCGATGGCTCCGTCCACATTCGACCAAGAGATCGACTCCTTCTTGAACCTCGAACAACTCGCCTATGCAGAACCCGTCCGATCGAAAACTACCCAACCATCCATCCAAAATACAGAATTTGTCGCCAGTGTTGCCCCGAACACTCAATCACCCATCGTTTTCCAAGGCCCAAGTCATCAGTATGATGAACACAAGCAGCAGACCGGCCTCCCACCGGGTGCTTTGGCCCAAACGATGAATTTCAATGGCATGAATGGCATGGGTTTTGGCAGTGCCAGCCCGGGCTTTCCCATGAGTGCAGATATGATGTCGACCAACTCTGTGAAGCGTGAGGATCCTTCCTCCTTGGACTTTAATACCATCCCCACCCGCAACCCTTCCGACATGGACCTGGAGTCCGACAATATGGGTGCGGGGCCTGCCTTTTACTTCTCCCCAAACCCCAACAAGAATCAGTTCGTCGACCCGAATGCTTTGGGGGGTCATGAGACGGTTCCTATGGGCCCTTCGACACAGGTTGGCCGCATGTACCCAGGGATGCACCAACAGCAGGCCGCCAAGGCTGCTCAACTAAAACACCACGAAATGCTCCGTCAACAACAAATGCAGCAGCAACAACAACAGCGTGGTATGGACGAACATATGCAACACAGTGCCCCTCCTCTCAGCCAGCCTCGCAACCCTAACCCAGTGGTCGATGAACGTATTTCGCGTCTTCTTCAACAGATGAGACAGGCCGCCGGTGGCTCTCCTGATGATTCCCCTTCGCCTTCTGGCATGCCTCAGATGACCAAGGCGAAGAAGGATGAGCAAGATATGGATGCGGATGAAAGACTTCTCGCTAGCGAGGAGGGAAAGAAATTAACCAGCAAAGAGCGCCGTCAACTGCGAAACAAGGTTTCCGCTCGCGCCTTCCGATCCCGCAGAAAGGGTAGGTCCTTGTAATTGAATTGAACCCATCTTGTGCTCCTTCTAACTTAACCACTTAGAATATATCGGCCAGCTTGAAGGCGAAGTCGCCGCCCGAACCAACGAGGCTCATGATCTTCGCCTCCAAAACCGAACGCTCTACGAGGAAAATTCACGTCTCACTGATCTTGCTCGCATGCTTCTGTCATCGCCTCACTTCTCTCACTTCCTTGAGGAGATGAATGCGAACGGTCTTCCTCTTCCCAGCCAGTCGCAGCAGTCTCAACCCCAAGTCCAGCAGCCGCAGCCCCCCGCAATGACGCAGGCTCCTATGCAGTCCAGTATGCCAAAGGAAGCGAACTCGAGCCATGGCTCTCAAGAATTCGCTGTGCAGCAACCTCCCCAACCCGGCATGGTCATGATGCCCCACCAAGGATTGGATGTCTCAGCTATGGGCCTTGCCACCGGTGGCTGGAACTCGGGCATTGATATGAACTACGGCAATGCATCTGTATTTGCTGTGCTAGAAGTCCCAGAGCCGCCCGCTATCGACACCGACCTCCTCACATGCAAATCCTCGGGCATTGGATCCTCCTTCCCACATGGCGCTAGCTCGAAAGATGAGGCCCCCATGATGGAACTCAGCCCCGTTGTCGATGAACCCAAGGGTGACATTGGTGTCGAGAATCCCGATATTGAAATTGACGAATCTGATCCGGCATTCTCCCTCTTTGTCAACTCCCCACCTACCACTACCGCACGCCAACCGCTTGAAAACTCGTTTAGCGGAATTCGTTTGGACAAGTCGGCTCCTACCTTTGAGCTGATCGTTGAGAATGAGTCAAGGTCTGCAGTGGACCAATTTGCTCTTCTGTGCCAAAGCATGGAAGAAGCCTTCCAGCGTGTTTCCTTAGCCACCTCTCATCTCTAATGATTCCCATGTCGTATCTTCGCGGTTAATACAGATCTGTACCCCGCTTTCTTTCAAATCGCAGCGGTTCCAAATGTGAACCCTCCTCTTTCTTGTAGAGATTCTATTGTTTCCTTTGTTTATGATCCTGTGACTATATATGGCGCCTATCCCTTTGACAAGGCTGAATCTTGGTCTATTTATTTCTTTATTTTGCCCTGCTCTTTTTCCCCCTCTTGTTTTCTACGGTGTTCTTGTGGGCTGCTCTGTTGATTATTCGCAGTTTTGATTTATGTTGGAATTGGGAATTCGGATACCTTTACATAGGCCAGTAGGATATACCTACCTACTTTAGCGACAGATTCAAATAAAAGTCTGCGAGAATCTATTTTCATCCCAGGATAATTTATGAAATAATTAGATCCCCTTCACTTCCACCTAGGGACGTTTATTTAATCGCGCAGTACTTGGAATAATTCATAGCTTGTTGGTGCATACATTTTTTTACCCGATGGCAAAAAAAAAAACTCGTCCGCGGAGACTCTTCCACCGCTTCACCACCTGCCCCAGATCAACCAACCAACTAACTCTTGACTCTCCCCCAAATCCACCCGGATCTCAGTTTGAAATGGTCCTGGATTTTCGTTTTCAATTATAAACTTACGCAACTCCAGCCAAGTTGGCTTCTCTTCGCCTCGGGGCGCTGTACAACAAGGCCTTTCGCGGAGTCATCGCTTCATCGAGAGGTCGCGCTCCAATTTTTCTTCCTCGCCTATACTCGACCACCCAGCCCACCGCCTTCGAACACAAAGGCCCTACACTCAACCGATTCGCGCCTCACGTCAGACGCAGTAAGCATCGGCTCAATCCTGCAGTGACTCAAGTCCCTCCCCAGCCTGCCGAACGAGACACCAGCCAAGATATTGACCCGGGAACCTATCTTTTACGAGCTCCAGCGTTCAAACGTCGGACGAGGAACTATCTCCTCTACAACCCTACGCTTCACAAAAAATTCTCAGGCCTCGATTTTCTCCCAGGCCCCACGGTGGGAAACGAACCCATGAAGTTCTACTTTCAGGTGGTGACGACCCCCACCGCCGACACCCCCGGTACGACGGTCCTCCTGCACTTCCCGGATAAACGATACTTTTTTGGACAGTGTTCTGAAGGTACTCAGCGAGCATGCACGGAACGTGGCATCAAGCTGTCCTACCTCACCGACATCTTTTTGACTGGTCGAATGGAATGGCGGAATACCGGCGGCTTAGTTGGCGTGATCCTTACGCTGGCCGATGGACTTGCCAGTTCGAATTCGGCCTTCGAAAAGGCAGCGCGTGAGAAGGAGGCCCGCCGAATGAAAAATGGCGCTCCTCCCCAGTCGCCCAAGAAGGAGTTGAAACAAGCCCATGGTGCTCCATACGCGATTCAGGATGGTGAGGTCGTCGCGCAACGAGGCTCCCTAACTATCCATGGTGCCCGGAATTTGTCCCATACTTTGGCTACGGCAAGAAGATTTGTGTTCCGCAAGGGTATGCCAGTCTATACGAAAGAATATGACGCGGAGACTATGGCGAAGAGAACACAATCCATTCAAACAGAGCACCCCTTTGAAACACCCTCTTGGGCGGACAATAACATTAAAGTCTGGGCCATGCCCGTTCGGCCTGCCACGTCACTGACGCCGACTGCTTCTCGCCAACCCAGTCCTCCGAGCCCCAGAAAGCGCAGCCTTGACGAATATGAAGAGCGGAATGTCGGCCTGGACCCCTTGGACGAGCATACCAAGAACCAGATTATGAGGCAGACTGTCATCAATGATATGTTTAATTCTACTTGGAGGTTGGATGCTCTGACCGAAACTCCTCTGGCCGAGGTGAAAATGCCAGCCGTCATGTTTGTGCGGAACCCTGAAACTAAGGACCTCGAGAAGTACTCGGGGCCCCTTCCTGGCAGCGGCGAGCCACTCCCTGATATCAATGTCCTTGTTCGACAGCCATGGCCTGGGGCACTTGTGGAGAAACTACCCCCGGCAAATTTGTCCCACGAGGCGATCTCGTACGTTGTACGAAACCACGATATCCGAGGGAAATTCGATCCAAAGAAAGCGAAGGACTTTGGAGTTCCCGAGGGCCCCGAATTTTCCAAATTATCGAAGGGAGAAAGTGTCATATCGGTCGATGGAAAGACGATTACTTCTGAGATGGTATTGGGGCCTCCGCGACTTGGAAAGGGACTAGCAATCATCGACCTTCCATCACCGGAGTATGTGGACGGCTTAGTAAATCGACCTGAATGGAACTCTCCTGCTGTGGCGACAAACCTGGAAGCCTTTATTTGGATCATAGGCCCGGGAGTCGGTGATCACCCCCGGCTTCACGAATTTGTCGCGAAGATGTCACATTGCAAACATACAGTCTCAAGCAGTGACTATTGCCCTAACTATCTATCTTTGGCAAGTGTTGCTGGGTCCTCTATCCGAATGGCACAACTTAGGAACGAAAACTTCCCAGTGCCTGTTCATGACAACGTCACTCTTCCCCAGCCAGGAACATGCACATTTGGAAGAGAGATTGCCCGCATTCCATCATTCGACCCGATACAACCTGGCCTCATTATTGATATGGAACCAAGCTTTAATTTGAATCGATCGGAAACCATGCAGCTTTTCAACACGTCCCAGATGCTGGAAAAGATGCCACGAGCTGTTGAAAATCGGATGCGTACGACCCGTAAACGCATCGACAAAGAGGAATTCCAACAGAAACTGGAGTCTTTCCAGAAGGACCTCCCCGGGGCTGATGCAGAAATCATCACTCTAGGAACTGGATCCTCAGCGCCTTCCAAATACCGCAATGTGTCCAGCACCCTTGTGAATGTACCTGGCGTCGGCTACTATCTGCTTGACGCCGGAGAAAACACTTTGGGTCAACTCAAGCGCGTTTTTGAGCCAGAACAGCTGAAAGAAGTGCTTCAGAATCTCCGCATGATCTGGATCAGCCATCTTCACGCAGACCACCACCTTGGCACCGCAACCGTTATCAAGGCTTGGTTCGAGGAGAATTATCCCAATGGTATTCCGCACACCACCGCCGTCGAGAGGGACATGGCCAAAATACTTGGCGACAAACGCCTCTTCGTCGTCTCGGAAGAAAACATGATTGGGTGGCTGGAAGAATATGCCAGCGTCGAGAATTACGGGTTTGGGAAGCTCGTCCCTCTAGCCGCCAATCCCAACCTTACTACCAACGGCGCCTACCGCACAGAATTGATCTACCGCCACTGCAATGCACAGGGTCTGTATCCAGGCCACGAAACCGACTCCAACCCCCAAACCACCTCTCTCCGCCTCGACGACGAAGAGTCTCCCCTCACTCCCCTTCTCCGAAATGCCACCGGTCTCTCCAACCTCCTAGCAACCAAGGTGAACCATTGCCGGGGCGCCATGGCCGTCTCGCTTTGCTTCGCAGATGGCTTCAAGGTCTCCTTCTCCGGTGACTGCCGGCCATCTCCCAGCTTTGCTGCCATCGGCCGCGGCTCTACCGTGTTGATCCACGAAGCCACCTTCCAGAACAACATGCACATGTCTGCCGTCGCCAAGAAACACTCCACTATCGCCGAAGCCCTCGATGTTGGTCGCATGATGGAAGCCCGCTCCATCCTGCTCACCCATTTCAGCCAGCGATACCAGAAGGTCGCACATCTTTACCAAACCCGCGGAAAACGTGCCAATCCCGATCGAGACGATGTCGCCGAACAACCCGCCGCCCAGTCGGAGAACCCCGATGTTCCAGACGACGAACCGATCGATGCTGCCTGCGAGGACCAAGCCCCCGTCGCGCCTTTGGCCCCTAGTACCAGTGCCCCAGGTCCATTGAACGCTCCAGTTGTCGTAGCGTTCGACTATATGCGCGTGCGCGTGCGCGACATGCTGTTTGCGCAAGCGTATGCCCCGGCTATTGAGAAGTTGATTGACCTCCTCGAGCGAGCCTCTATCGAGGAAGCCGAGCAAGTGAAGCTGGAGATTGAGAGAGAGCAGGCTGCGCGGGCGGAGGCAAAGAGGGGAAAGAAGAAGAATAAGAAGGGTAAAAAGGATGAACCTGTTGCGGCTCCCGCTCCTCTTCCTGCCGCTATCGACGAGCCCAAGGTTGAGAAACGGCCGAGTCGGTCTGTCTGGAGTGCCAGTGAAAGTGAAAGTGGATGGGATACCAGTGGTAGTGAAAGTGAAAACATGGCGGACGGGAACTTTCGGTAGCAACGCGCCTCCCTGACCGGTATATAGAGGTACAACAACAAACTTAATCATTATGTTCATTCCCATCAAGGATATATATACATAACTAGAGCTATACAGTTGATATAAGTATTTCTCGAATTCATGTACATCACCTATGGCCTTTTTGTATTTACGTACATGTACATTGACGGTGACTGTTCAAGGCGTTGGGGACACCTGGTTGGGGCAAGTAAAAACAAGAAAAAAATGTTAGTTCGAGATTATTAAGTCCTTTGTTTCTCTCCTGCAGCCGTTTATTACCTTCTTGTCTCTTTCCGGAGGGAAAAATTAGTACAAGATGAAAATAACAGGCAGGATCATTAGTTTCATGTACTGATGTAACCATCAAAACGTTTCGGGCGGATTAATTAGGTAGGTAGGTCTAAAAGCCCGCGGGGATCCTTTCCTTGTCATTTTTGCCAAAGAGATCTTCTCCGGTGTTCTGGGCACATTCGACCTGCCAATTCCTGGGGGTGAATTTGTCCACAATGTCCTTAAATGCGTCTAGGGTGCAAAAGGTATCATTCCCGGGAAGATGGTTCTCGGGCTTAGCGGCACAGCCCGGGATGCGGACAGGGAGGTCATTGTAACGAATGCGGACGTAGTAGTCATTTTGCAGCTTCTGTCTCGCTTCGGCTGGGAACGAAGAAAGAGGTGCGCGGGCAGTTTCGAATTGGGTCTGGTCATCAGAGGCTTTGGTACTTGGGATGTTTGCGAACTTCCGTTTGATAACACCTAGCTCGCCAGTAAGAGATTCGCGACCAGGCTTTTCAAACAACTCGATAGCGATCGAGGAGGTGAACGGCGGCCATCTTTTGTCGAATGCTCCGACACTTCCCAAGATCGCCGCCAGGGTCGTGTCGTGACATCCACTCATCGCGAACCTGATAGCCTTCCCGTCTTTAGCCGAAGAGCCGGACGCCGAGGCTTCACTGCGCCAGCCGCCATCAACGGCTGTGTGAACCATCCGGTCAACCACATCGCCCATCAGGGCGCCGATTCCGAGCTTGCGGTACTCGTTGCTTTCGGCGTATCCGGCGAACCACTCGTCAACGGCAATCTGGTTCATATATTCCCGAGTCTGCGGGTCGTAGAACTCCGAGGGTAGTCTGGTGTCGGGGCCGTGGGCATCGCTAGCATTGATGGTATCCGCAATACCTGAAAGGCGGGGGTGAGAATCAACGGCGACCCGCGGGGAGGCCTCTGGCATCCACTTGGAGAGGACGCTGTTGATGTAGTTCATCTGTTCGGATTCGTTCCCTGGAGAATAAAAGCACAATTAGCTTGCCGCCCGCTCATTTTATCTTTTCTATTCACTTTCGAATTCCTATTGTAGAACTTACATCGCAGTGCCGCCCTGTTTGCGAAGAGGCGAGCCAGTTGCCTAAACCGACGGCAATTACCTTCGTTCGGGAAAAGCGTCTCCTGCGATACGGACCGCGCAACGATCACTGGGGGTGGGAAGTCCTGAGTGCGCGCACTAGGCGGGTACATCCCCCAGAACGCTTGTTGAAGGGACTCCAGTGCTCGCGGAATGGGCGTGGCGCGCAGGTACATGTCTTCGGTATCGGATTTGATCTTGGGCATAAAGCCGAGCTGGTCGATGTAGAGCTTTCGCAGGCGCTCACCTAGGAGAAAGGTCGTTTCCCGACCCTTATCTGTCAATTCGCCGTGTGTGCTACCACGAGTGGAAACAGTCAGTTGTGTTGCTTTCCAGGACAGGTTGCGCGCATGTTGACTGACCAGATGCCCTCAATCTCGCCTGCTGCACCTGCTGCCACTACCGACTCATCATTTCCTCCAAAGGCCTCCATCTTTCTATGCCATTGGAACCCATCCCAGGAGGACATATCTTTATTTCCCGCGGCCATTTGTATCATCTGTCGCGCGACATTGCAGTACGGCCAAACTTTACGAGGGAGACATCATCAATTAGTAATGAAGGTAAGGGGGGAAGTTTAGAACAGTCGTAGGGTTGATTACAAGGAGCCAGGCCTGCCTTGAGGGTATTAGCTCTCGAATGATTCGTCAATTGAAGATAGCATGTCCATACATTTTGAAACCGCGACGATACTGGGGTTCGTTCGCCTGGGATCGTTTAGTTAGACCATTGAAACCAGGAATGTAGGCTGTTATAGCCCTCACCATGCCGAAGGAACTGGTCGGTCAATTAGTTGAGGTATATGTCAATTGGCCGAATATATGAAGCACTTACCACCTGGACCAGCTGGAGCTTCAGTTCCCGAGGGTAAAGCTGATCAAGCTCCTCTTGGGAGTATGGCTCACGAGGCTTCAAAGACGTCATCAGTGCAGATCTATCAAGAGAGCAATTGATACAGAGGAATTGTATAGAATTGGGAGAGTCAGAATTGACGAATGAGTCAACGAATACCTTCTAAAATGAATGACTTCAACTGGAGGGAATGACGCCAGAAGGCGGTGAGCCCCGCCAACCGCCAATCGGCGGAGACTAGACGGTCACGTGCAACACGTAATGTGCTATCTTCAGTTACATTACATTACATCACAGTACAATTAATTACGGTACCTAAGGTGGAGGTAGGTAGTACACCGGTACAATACGTCAACTAAGGTATACGATAATAATTTATCTGAACAAGCATTATCATTCTCATCACAACCTTATATAATACCTACTATACTACCTAATTCAGTCAATGTGCACTTCAGAGATTGAGAGATTGAAGTACTCCTACTGTCTCTTCCTCCTCTTCCCATCCAAAGGGGAAAAGAAAAGAGAAGCAGGAATAGGAAAAGAAGTAGATTGAGAAACAATCCATCAGAGAGCAAAGGAAGAGACCCCCATTAACCTTCCAAGCTTCCCAAACAAGCATCAAGTGCGATATTGTTGTAAGGCAATAGCCTATGGTCCCAGCAACAAAGAAGGGGGCAAACCAGACCACAATGACATGAATCAATATGGAACGAAGACAAGGATAACCATGGGGGTGTTGTTGTTCATGATAAGAGATAGGGACAAGAACTTCTCCTTCCTCTTTGTCAAGTTCGAAATCGGCAGTTAGGTGGCTGATCGTCCTACTAGTCGAAATGGGAGTAGGAATAGTGTGGGACTTGTGTCGCCAATGGCTGCCTATTAGAGATTTAATGCGATGGTTCGAGACCATAAAGTTCTTAGTCGGTAAGGACTCAGGCGCGCAAATCGCGGGAGATTCTAGTAGTTCGTTGTTTATGTCGTAGTCTTCGAGTTCTTCTGCCAAAGTTCTCGTGGTGTTGCGGTTATCATCGGGTGAGAGAGATAATGTGTTTAAACCATCCCTATCTGAAGGGAAGGTGGGGTACATTAACCAGGTCTCTGATGTCATGGTTAATTTGGTGCTCAGCAATTCTTGGGGTATTCTATTTCTGGGGGGGTGGTGGGAATATGGACTGTGTGTACTTCTAGGTAAGGTATATATATATACTGTAGTGAACGGAACATCCCGATATAATGCCAGTTCATTGTCTGTAGAATCCGGAAAAAGCAGTTAGAATAAGGAAGACTACCCTTTGGGTACTATTTCGTATTGCCACCAGGGTTCATTTCCACCCATAGTTATGGATGAGGTTATCTAAAAAATAAAATAAAAAAAAAGAACAAACATAAAAATAAAAGTAAATAAGATGGGAAGAGCGACAAGTGCGGCAAAAGGGAAAGGCGGAGGATGAAAATCGCGACTGACAAAGAAACCTGCCAAGCCGGATTCGCTCGCAGACGACGAACAAGTTAACTAACTGCATCTTTCGCCAACCTTCTCCGTCACGGCTTATCTGGGAAAACAAACTTCTCCCTCTACCAATCTTCTCCGAATGATTTAATTTCTTTGGAATTCCGACTCGCTGGGGGAACTGTATTAATACTCGGAAGAACATCAACACAATCCCAGCCTTCCCCACAGCAGGAATCTCCCCCGCAGTTTTGCAAGCATTGAAGTTACTACTATTCCCTCCCCCTACCACCCAAACCACCAAGGAAGTACCGAAGTACCTTTTTATATACTCCCGCCTTATGTGTAAGGCTTAAACCCCTGGCAATCCCCCCCACTTCCATGTCCTCTTCTTACGCCTAGGTGACCCGTCATCCCGTCATGGGTTACAAGAACTGTTGAATTATATCTCTATCATCTTGATCCTGTGTTGCGAACTACGCAGTCTTCTGTTGTGGAATATATTCCTGAATTGCGTGATCGCCCTTGGTGCTGGGTTACACCGTGATTGTGTGCCATTGTGGATAGTCGAGGGATTCTTCTGTATATCTCGCCCAAGAAGTCTTCTTAAACTGCGGGTCCCTTCTATTTCGGTTTCTCATCTCGTCTCTCTCTCTCTCCCCTAACCGTATTTACTTGACTTTTCTGGAGCCAGAAATCGGTGGTAGGTCTTCCAGATTACCTCTTAGTGTCTTTTTACCTTTCCTGGTCTTCTTCAAGAGCCATAAAGCTGACCTTGCCTAGCCGGATAATTTGGTATCTGTTCGACCTCGTGGTATCCGTTCTGAATTGCTTGGAAGCTATGGAGGTGAGAAAATCTACATGTAGCTTTCCTTTTTCTCTCTCAATCATCCTGGCGAAGGAGCTTCTGTTTTTCGGTCGCTACCTTGGTCGATTTCCAGATTTCCATCATGGTGGATACTGAATGATGCTTCTCGCTGCCCGGGAGCTGTTCAATGTTTTCCCATTTCATATTTTGCCCAAACAAACACCAGAGTAACAGTACTCGAGCCTGTTATCGTTCTGTCGTCATGCCCTCCTCATACTCTTTGTGGCACGTGATATGTACCGCCCACATCCACCGTCTATACCAGTGTGACGGTCATCGATTCCCCGATCTCATGCAGCCTATGTTGTTTTTATCCCTTCATTTATCCTCATATCCTCACCGTTGCCATGATTATGAATCTTCGACATCGGGGAATTAACCATGGTCCTGAAAGACATTTTTTTTCTGGCCATAGCGGCATGCTGCGTGGAAGCTTGCAGTTTGGAAAACGAACGCCGAGCTAAGACTTGAGAATGTTTACAGGTTTCGAATCAGTCAACAGGCCAGTCGGCCCAATCAAGCGTGGCACGGACTTCTACCAGAATGCCCCAGGAACCTAAGCCTCGTCTTCTCTTAATGGGACTTCGTCGGTAATATTCTCTTCCCGGCGATGGTAGACCTAGAAGATATACTGACTTTGCCCAGGAGCGGTAAATCTTCCATCGCTAGTGTCGTATTTCATAAAATGCCACCTAACGAAACCCTGTTCCTCGAATCGACGACGCGTATCCAGAAGGATTCGATCCAGTAAGTTTACGTGTGGTAAATATTCAATAGGCCGCACTAATGGATCTCTATTAGCTCCTTCATGGACTTCCAAGTCTGGGATTTTCCCGGTCAATTGGAGTATACTGAGCCATCTTTCGATCTTGAAGATATTTTCGGGAGTCTGGGCGCACTCGTCTGGGTTATTGATGCTCAGGACGATTATCTTGATTCCATTTCACGATTGAATAAAACTATCCTCGCCATCCAAGCGCATTACCCAGACATCAACGTGGAGGTCTTTATCCACAAGGTTGATGGACTCTCGGAAGAGTTCCGTACGGACACGTTCCAGGATATCGTGCAGCTGATTTCCGACGAGCTTCACGATAATGGATACGAAAATGCCCCGGTCCACTTCTATCTGACCTCGATCTACGATTATTCCGTTTTTGAGGCTTTCAGCAAAGTCATCCAGAAACTGATTCCCAATCTCTCGACCCTGGAAAACCTGATCAACACGCTCTGCAACAATTGTGGCTTTGAGAAAACGTATTTGTTTGATGTTCTTAGCAAAATCTACATTGCATCTGATACTCGTCCGGTCGACATGTCTTGCTACGAAATGTGCTCTGATTACATCGACGTGATTGTGGATATCTCCGAGCTTTATGGGTACGAACACCGCGATCGAAAGATCAAAGGTGAGCAGGCGCAGGAAGCAGAAAGCCATGTTGTTCTTCATGACGAGACGATGATTCACCTGATGGAAATGAATAAGTTGGTGCCCCCGGTCCTTCTGTTTCCCTGCCATCCTACTGACACTCGCTCTAGATATCTCTGTCTTCTCTCCGTGATTAGAAATCCCGAGGCCAAAGAGAAGAAAGGCCTTATTGATATGAATTGCCGTACCTTCCAGGAAGCTCTCAATGAGGTCTTCTCGCGCAGCTGGGAGGAGCAGGAAGCCGAACAAGGTCAACTGAAAGCACGGCCGGATCCAGAGCATTGAAAAGGGCTATCCTTGTAAGCTTTGTTTTAGGACCAGAAATTAATACCCTCCAAATTGGTTTCCCATGAATTGCCACATCATATTCCGTATTAATATTGATTGATACATGATTATTATTTTATTGTAGGAGATATGGGCACCAAGGCACCAAGGCATCAAAGACCCACTTGGCGTCATTTTCATTTCTTTTTTTTTCCCTTTCATTTCTTTCATTTTACGATTTTTTTTTTCTCTTCCTTTCTCAACACCTCCATTATTATTATTATTATGATTATTATTATTATTTGTCTCTCAAAGATGCAGAGACAGAGCATGATGCAGCTTGATAGTACCACTAACCCATGATGTCTTTTTTCTAGTTTCATAAATTGTGAGTACAGCAACAGTTCTTTTTTTTTTTTTTTTTTTTTTTTATTTTTTTTATATTTTTTTTTTTATTTTTTTTTTTTCTTTTTTTTTTCATATTTTTTTTTTTTTTTTTTTTTTCAAAATGATTTGATTTATTTATGGAACACGCCAGAGCGGCCGCACCCCATCCCATTGTGTTGGAGACAGAAACAACTCCCAGGGGACGGGCTCTCCGTGGTCAGGCTAACCTAGTCGCCGGAGAGAGGGAGGGTCGTACTGTACGACTTACCGACTTCACTTCACTAGGTTCTACAACCGAGCCCGTCCGAGCCCGTCTAGATACTAGTATGGCTTCGGATATCGAATCGAATTGGGGAGATCTTCGCTTGGGCCATGAATCGGTCTGCGATGATAATCGATTTGGGGGCCCTCGTTTCTGTCATGCAGTGGAGACGCCAATTCAGGGGGAGGGGGGAAGGAGGAATGAAAGTGATTGTGATGCCCTAGTGACATCCTACTACTTACAAATATAGCAATCGTGACAAGAAAAATAGATTAAAAGATGGTCAGGGCTATCCATCCCAGAAGGGAGTGACATGCTCTGGTGCCGATTCAATAGGTAATCTGTAGAAGTCCACCAGAAAGTAAATGAAAAGAAAAAAGAAAAGAAAACCTGATCATCTTTTTTTTACAGTCCTCTTTTCTTTTTCTTCCTGTCGATTAGTGATTTTATTAACTTAATTTATCTAAATAAATCTTTGATATGCTGCGTACATATATTTTCCATCTGTCGAGGGTGGGTTGGCCCATGCTCTCGTCAAGGTTTCAGGCCCTGACAGGAAGACGGGAGCGGCAGAAACGGTTTGGTGTGTGCGAATGAGGAAAAGGGCCGTAGTGATGGAGCGGCGGGGCAGACTCCCTCGGAATTAGAAATACTTGAGATTAGTTCAGGAACAAGTAATAATACTAAACAAAAAAGAAAGAAAAAAAAAATCAACCCAAGCGGATGGTAATTCCACCTCAGATCTGGCTTGGGCGAAGTCAGTCGCGGGAACGCCGTCAGTACCAACAGGACGTCACAAGGAAGTACAGACAGAAGAAATCATAGTCATGATGATGATAATCCGGTTGTGAAGGGATACCGCCAATCAGGTTCCTCCAGCTAGCATCATCCTGGTTGACAACGCCATGACAGATGCTGGCATGCATAATCCTTACAACCTCTGGTATATACTTTTTTAGGTCTGTCCAGGCTACGAACCGAACCTCAGGAGCAGCAAAAGGTAGATAGATACAATTCCTCCATGGTTCTTGATCGACAGCAACCACTCATGCGAAAAGCATAATAGATTAACTGCAGTCCACTAAGCTCAGCAATCCAAGGTAGAAAAAATAATAACAGGAAAACCCCCCCCAGTTTTAAACAATAATTCAACTAGACTAACCTGCCGCAGGTCTTCAGCCAGCCATGTGTTTTTGCCTCGTCTTCTTTGGACACTTGGGTCTCCATAACAAGAAATAGCAGCCCTAATAATCAAAAAAGGGATCATCATCATCATCATCACAATATTTTTTTTTACTGTCTGTCTGTCCTGATCTCTCCACTCCCCGTGGGCCGTTACCCAGACATGAACCGTTTGTGTGGAGACCATGATTGGCGCAGGCTATCTAGCGTCTTCCGACAATTTGAAATCTTTTGACTTTGCCTTATACCTGGCCGGGATGGGATCGCCATGAGGATCGTTCACAATCGCTAATCTGGGACAGAGTACCTTCGCGTCGGTGCCGCTGTGGACACCATCAACCCGCCTTGAGGGGCCCTTTTTGCCCATGCGCTTTTCGTCACTACTTCCTCCTCCCATAAAATAAAAAAATGATAATAATAATACCGTCCTCGGTAACCGACAACACCAACGCATGTAATCATCCCATGATAGTCAGGGTCTGCACCAGAGGTAATAATAATATTACCAGGCGAGGAGTAGTAGCCCCTGATGAGCGATCGCTCGGAGAGATTCCAGGCAGGCGACCAACTAGTCCAAGTTGAATGATATCTCATTTGAAATGATAGGAAGGGGAAAAAAAAACCTAACAGCTATAATGATAATCCCGTTTATGATCCAACCATTTGTTCCCATTCACGATCCTGACTCACGTTGTGCTGCAGGAACAGCCGGAAATACTTTGGGATGGAGGGGGTCCATCGCGTTCTTCTCTCTTCTAGTATGTAAGAATGACAGATCGCACCCAGTTGGAGAGGCTTGCATACTGTTGACTGACCCCTTTCTTGTTCTGGAACTTGACATTATGGTCATGTCTACCCCACCAGACAGACAGACCAATGCAACTGTGATGAACGGGCGTTCGGTTTCCATTGCCTGTCTCCCCCGATCACAGGGATCATGGGAGTTGCGATTTCAATAGCCCCAGGACGCGTGGTTGACCATATCCTTGGGTTCTGGATGTATCCAGTGCCCTAGTTCAGTAGTGTACCGTAGACATTGTTGATGGATGGATTGTTTTCCTAATACTACTAACACTAATAATAATAATCAATAATACCCACACAGCCCAGCTGTCATAATGAAGGATGAGGGAGCAAGTAACGGAACGCACCAGGCTCCGAACTATCAAGGACTATTGTTCCATCATTACCCACTCGGTACAATCGATCGGGTCGATGGTCAGTTCTGATCGGAGAGATGCAATCCTCTGGTTGGCTGATCTGAATTCTCCTCTCCTAAGATCCAAGACTCCGGGAAACGGGAGTATTAAGCTTCCCTTTTCACCAGTCGTCATATTGTCCTGTCCATTTCAATACAATCAAAATAAAAAATGTGTCATGTAATCGGATCGCCCCATCGTGCTTCTTTTTGACTTTTTTCGAATTCTTTTGGAAAACGGCTATCAACTCCCCCAAACTATATACATATCTCTTTTTGGTTGGGTTTATGTGTCTTATTTTCTTAATATCCTTCTTTCAAACAATTCTCTGATATTCATGATTTCTTTTTTCTCCGTAGAAGTTTCTCAGAACAAACAAAAATCAGACCCCTCTTTTTTTTTCCCGGCATCAACTAGTGAATTATCGTATCATGGTTAGTCATCCATCCGATACGCCCAGCGTCTCTGATTTCATTTACTCCGTACTTATTATTACCGATGGGAAGATCATCCTTGATATGGGGCACGCTTGACAAATCTCTTCGACTCAAGCACTGAGCAGGAGGTGGTCCCCGACCTGCCCGTAGTTTACCACCAGTTAGGGTAAGGTACCCAACTAATCAACTAAATAGCTAACTAGTAGCCTACCTAGGCAGGTAGGTACCTTGTAGCTCAAGGCACCGACCTACGGGGTGGATAACCTGGGCACGGCACTGACAGGCTGTCATGTCAAGCTCCATACGGGGGGGTAAAGTTGTTGGTTGGCTCCGATATTACCGTGTACCGTCATTACCGTCTGGCAGGTGCCTGAACTCTCAGTTGCTTTACGCCACGAGCTGGGAAGCCGTTAACTTGACTCACCTTGACAGTCAAACGAGTCGCAAAGTAAAAAGCTAATAGATCGACGCCTGGCAAAAGTCAAAAAAAGGAGGTGACGAAACTATGAGGTGAGGATTCAGTATGATCAATCCTATTACTTTTTCCTTTTTTTTCCCTTTTTTTTCTTCTGCTAAACATTACCTACATGTACTGCCCCTAGGTACAGATTTACCTAACCGGTACATACAGGTAAAATCAAACCAAAAAAAGGCACAACCCCTGAACGGGCTGTCGGGCCATGATGTGACGAACCTCCAGTGTGATCAGGGCGTTGATTGGTTGCCAAATTAAGGTATTTGTCATTCTTCGACTGCGGGTCACGCACCCGATTAGGCAGTGATAGGCTGGATTTGTTGGTGGCCCTTTGATCAGAGTGGACGATTTGTTGAGGAACAGTTGAGCTGGCTGCTGCTCCTGCTAGTGACTACTGCTGCTGGATCGATGAATAGAATCCCAAGTGACTGGTTCGATCTGAATAATGTTTTGTTCTGTCGAATCCGACGGCAAGTAGAGTACTATCTTAACTTATCCATCACCTTGGGTTTTCTGCAGTTCGGCATTGTTTGGTTAGGTGAGTATTTCTATCATACTGTCCATCTAAATCAAACTCTCATTAAATCACCACGATGATCATCGTCGAAGCCCGACTCTTACGATTCAGTGTAAAACCCTAAGTCGCCCAGAACTCATGGAAAATTCCAAAAAATGGCCTCAGCTCAACAGTCTTTTTTACAAGAATCGTACTCCATCCTCCATCCTCCCAGCAGTGGACCCCGTTATAGCCAGAGAGGGGGAGGGACGGGATCAAAAATAATAATCATTCTCGATAACAGATATCAAAAAGAAAAACCAACATGGCTGTTCATAGTGGGGTTTGGGAAAAAGACAGAGGTGCTCCCCCTCTGTCAACGAAATAGTAATATTTATTTATTTATTATTTATTTTATTTTTATTTTTTTTTAAAAAAAAAAAACCAAAACACTAGCTAGCTAACTAACCAGCTACCTACATACATACGGAGTAGCTGTTCCTGAACCCAGCTCCATCCCCATCCCCATAGGCGGGGGGGAGGAAGGGGACACCTTTCTCCTCTTTTTTTCTTTCTTTTTCGACTTCAGGGGCACGCACCCCCCATTGATTGATTTCCATTTTCGATTCCATTCCTGTGTGCCCTTTTCTCGGGGACCTCGGAGTTCACTTGGAGTGTTGGTCGGTGTCAAACGCCCTCGCACGTCGTGGTGGTAGCTTTACTGAAAATGCCATGTGGACGGACGGGTACTTGCGATCCACCCTCGTGGTACGGAAGTTCCTTGTCCATTAGTATTATTAGTTGGTTGCCAGTTAGTATAATCATAATCATATAACAATTCTAATTCGGTAGACGATGTGTATATACATACAAAAAGGAGATACATTAGTTACCCACGGCTTTTTAATTACCAGTGCCCGCCAAACGGAGTTTGCTGGCCATGGTGTTCCTGTTGGTGGTTGGAGTCTGTGCATTATTAAGGTACTACTGTATGTTACTATTTCGCACGGAGTACATCGATCCCCGATTCCCCATTGATCACTGGGACATCCATCTTGCCCCCGTCAATAGTAGGACCGACTTAGTTAATGATTTCTATGGTGTTGATTGATTTTTTTTATTGGTTTTTTATTCTTTGCCTCCTTCCAGGGTGAGATTCAATATCAAGCGAGGTATATCACCAAAACAGGAAAATGGACCACTTAACCATTGCCCCCAGAATAAATTAAAAAGACGACAGGTCACAATCCCAGTAAACGGTCGCCGGCTCTAGTACCTACATACATACAGTAGTGGATGGTTGGGCGCGCCGGTTGATCTCCGTCAAGCTTGAGCTCTCTGAAGTGTGAGGTGTTTTTTTTTTTTTTTTTCTTTGCAACTTAACCTGGCTGGGCGGAAATAAGTTTTTTTTGGGGGGGTGGGTAAAAAAAAAAAAAGGCGCGACTATTGATTGATCACGAACAAGCCCACTGGAGTCTAAATTCGAGGAAGAGGGAAGATGTACAAGGCTATGATGGCTTAGTGTTAGCCCGGTGGTCCCCGGCGTTCCCTGGGATTGGTACCAATCAGAGACACGGGAAGTATTTGAGATATACCCTGGTTAGCGTGCAGCACAAGGATGACCCTCGTCAGGTTGCCTAAAATATTTTAGAGACGGAGGGGCTTAATATAATACAATCCAATATAATTCAATATTCAGATTCAGATTCAGGGGAGCATTAACTAGGTAGGTTGCTAGGGACCGACCTTTGACTATGCTGAATAGAGTATGCAGTACGAAATAATTATCTTATCGAAGATGATATATTTTGGTTCTATGTATGTAGGAAAATATGTTTAGCTCGGGAGTTTTTTTTGGGGCTTTGATTGAAGGTTGCATTTCCCCCCCCCCCCTTCTCGTGTTGAGATAAATTCATCATATGTACATACATATAATAAGTGCAATATATTACGAGCACATCCAAAAGAAAGGAGGGGATGTAGGTGTGTCTTAGGCAGGCACCGAAACATTACAGATAGATACAGGAAGATCTCCACCAGACCAGATCAGACCGCTTCGCTGTTCCTTCTTCAACAGTACATGTTTCAGAAAATACCCCCTCGGAAAACAAATCAAGAGAACAATTGACAAGTGGACAGGAAGGGGTGGGAAAAAAAACCCCCTCCCACGCTGGTTTTATGCTGTGTAACCTCGCTCAGAACAAGAGACAGAGAGAGAGGGAGCTAAAAGGACCAGGATGATCCAACTGCAGGCGTACAGGATGGAGGGGGAGGGTTGAAGAGTGGAGCGAACGGCGCTCTCGCATCCGCCGCTGTTTCCTGACTGTCGGGCCTCTAAGCCTGCGAACCCCGGGGGTCCGAGCACCGCTGTCAAAAAAGAAAGGAAATATTTTCTTCAAATGAGGTTGATGTGTGGGATTGGGATGGAGATTTCTTGTTTTCTTGATGTGAGTCTGTAAAATAAATGTTTACTTGTTTCTGTTATTATATTTCTTTTATCTATGAAAACATTAAATTCTTTATGAGAATTTTTTTTGGTTTATTTTTTATATTTTAATATTTTTTTATTTATTTTTTTTTTTTAAAAAAAGCGGATAACCCAATCAGCTGATGTGTGATGAGTTCTCTTCGTGTGTTCCTGGGCCAAAGCAACAGAGGTTGCCAGTCAATCTGCACCATTAACCCCCCCTTAGTTTGCATGTAACAAGAAAGCTCTGGTAATACCCTCAATTGAGGGGGAGGGAGGGTCCTCCGGTTGCTCAGCATTTACAGCGACGAAGTACACTGCCGACACATACCTAAGCCGCGGGGGGCAGACAGCTGGGACAGGCCTTCATCAACATGAATACCATCAGTCTGGGTAGAATTCGTAGATAATCGAATAAGAAAGAGCTGGGTTGGTCATAGATCGTGGGTCGATCGTTTTTTGTCATAACTTTGTTCTTACGTGTAGGAAAACGGTGTACCCTTCCGATGGGAATCCGGATCGAGCCATGTTCCTAGATCTCTCAATCGCTCTCTCCCCAGTATTAATTCCTCATTTGCTCTTAATCCTTTGATAAAATAAATAAATAAATAAATAAATAAATAATAATAAATTTTTTTTTTTAAAAAAAAATGTATGGTAATTTTCGATCCTTCGGGGTCTCCATGACGTCGTTCAGTCCCAGCAGAGCGGGTAGCTTCGATTGGGCGCCTTCTTTTCTTCGGGCTTCATGGGTTTGAGGCCGGGGACCATGTGGTTCCCGATTCGCCCCTTACCCCTTTGGGGATTTAGGGTTACTTTCGCCGGCTTTGGGGCTGTACACGCAAAACACATACAACATACCCTATACACACACACCCTCTCTCTCAATCTCCAACAATCTGTCCCCCAATCTCCCTCTGTACGCTGTAGACGCGGTTTGCTGCAGTTCCATCTCCCGACCACTAGTCACTGCGGAACTATCACTCGATAGCCCTGCCCTACCCAGACTAGTAATCCTTTTGGTCAACTCCCGCGCGGATGCACTACCACCCTATGCTCCGGGGTCCTTTCTTTCTTGTACGCTCTGTCGGCATCGAGAATGGTCCCCGAATATCTGAAATTATTGTATCCCAGTCCAACCCATCTCCCAAAAAGTTGAGAAATGCAGTCGGATTGGAATAGAGATAAGCGCTAACCTGTCGAACACTTCTGGTGTACTACATCCCTCTTCCTTTCCCCTCTATCCGAATTCGTTCCTCTTGTCCTCCCCAACGAGGCCAGGTAAGACCGGAGACTGACCTGTCCCGGAGCAAACATCGTCGTAAACGACGCGCCACCTTGCTGATTCGTTTCATGATATGTTCCAGTGTGGTACATGTAATTCGTTGCCGGTGGGGGTGGAGAAACCCCTACCTTCGGTAAGGCGACATGTAATGATGATAGCTATAGTAGGAAGAATGATAATAATAATAAATAATCGTAACAATAAAGGGAAAAGGGCAAAAAAACAATTTAAAAAAAATTTAAAAAAAGAACGACGACGACAATCAGCCATCGCTCCCTACGGACATGCTGGTATCACTGCAGTAGTGTGGTTCTTCCCTGTTGTGTTCGAGCAGAGTTGTATGGCTTGCAATCAATAATGAACTGATTGACCAAGTCGGGGAGCCCGAAGGTAGAAAACGAAACGCTGGCATACTGATAATTTTATGAGTTTTTCTGTGTAAAATGTGTTGCTCGAGGGTTCACAATCAATGATCCATATGTCGCTGTTTGTCAACCGTATGTCTTACTTGTGTGTGATGGATCAGTGGTTAGTTACCTGCATATTCCTGTATACTCTAAGCAGGACTGGACATAGTCAGCCGCCTACCTCCTAGATAGTAAGTATACTTCGTTTTTGGGTCCGAAACAATACGTTCTTCCCAGAAGATATATGAGTAAGGGTAGATAGTTAGAGCTATCGTACCACTAGCTGTCTGATAAAGGTACCAAAACAAAGGGTACGAATAGACTCAATCCATACTGGCATGCTCATTTTTTCCCACTCATGGTACATATACATGTCTTGTCAGAACAACCTGCCACCGTTCGGAGATCGATTTCCACATAAACCAGCCCTCTCTCTCCGCCCAACCGGCGCGATCAGCAATTAGCAAACGTGTCGAACTTACACTCAAGTGGCGCAATACGGGCACATTTTCTGCCATATGGCTAGTCATGGATCAATCAATCCCTGTAAAAAATGCGCTTTATCACATACCATTGCCAAATCGCTCCACATCTCAGAGACATGCCAAAGTCTAAAGGGGGGAACAAGAAAAGACCATCGATTTCCGACAACACAGGTCAGATATGCCAACGAATCGAGACGCATGTGCCTGGAATATACTTTCAGGCCTGGTCCAGCTATGAACCCGGTAGGAATGCACTTCCGATAGGTATTCACGATCCGTCTAGTGATCCTGGCTGGTCTTTGGTTCGAGTCCATACATACGTATTATTGATAAACCAGATCAACAACACCCATTAGTCAGGGAAACACGGTGGCGATGTCTCCAGACCAAGCACTAGATCGTCTTGAGTGGCCCTTGAATGCTCTCAGCGGAGTACTCAAGTCGGCACAGCACCACACGCATGACCTTTTGGGGGGAGGGGGTCGGAAGACGGGGGAGTGAGACGTTTGCAAGCCTCCCCCCCCCCAAAAAAAAGAAAATAATAAATAAATAAATAAAAGGCCGGGTCCCCCCAAAAGTACGAAAACAGCTGGGCTGGGATTCAAAGGCTGCGATTTGTGTCAAGTAGAACCGTGGACTGGTCGCATTGTGGCGAAACGCTCGCATTCAATCGCTTCGGTGAACAACGAATTACCCCCCCGGGAAGTTGACCATGCGTCGCGGAAGATGTGCTGCAGGTTGTTAGGATGCTAGCCAGCCATGGAAAGGAAAACGGAGGCTAGATCAACGGCCCACTCATGGTCTGTGAGCGAGGGATGTGGATTCCAGTCGACGACTCGGACCCAAGGTTGGGATGCCAGCTGAAGAGAGGGGAAAAGGGTGGGTGAGTGACATTTCCCATTCGCCAGGGGGGGGGGGAGGGAACTGGTGGTGTTATTTCGCCTCTTCCCTGATCTTATTGGAGACCGAAGGACGCACCACCTACACACATAAACCGGGTGAGGTGAGATTTCCCAGTGGCGAGAGAGAGAGCCGGGGGGGGGGGGGGGGGGCCCAGCTTCTGCCTCCCAGGACGGGCGTATCGCGCTGGTTCTGTTCGTCAGAAGGGCTAGATGTTCGTAATGCAGTTGTTCGTGGCATAGTACATGACCTTCCCAGGGTAGTAAGGGAACCACTCCCCATAAAATCAGGAACGAATTGGCGCCGGGGATTTGTGAACCGCTGTTGGAGACGATGGGCCCGGCTGGCTCGCTCGGTTGAAACGCCTCGACCGCAACCAGGAGCCCGCATCTCCACTTCGGGGACGTGTTTGAAGGGAGGGTAAGGCATGAGGGGGGGGGATGAGATCCTGGTGGTGGACATTGACCAAGGAGGGACCAGAGTGTTCGGAAGAAGTGTAGGTTGCGAATGTGGGTGGGTTCTTGTTGCTTGTCGACGTAAAGCCCCCATTTCCCTTTTCAGGCATGATATACATCTTCGCTCATAATTGACTTCTGTCGCTGGCAGAACTGCAACTACCGTCCCGGATTTTGTCTTGGCTGTTGGGCATTTAGACTTTGGACTGAACTGTCATAACAGAGCTTCTCTTGACTATGGTCTATAACGGTGAGCCAGATTTTACAGGAGTGTTTGTCTAGGGATGTGTTGATTGATATACGTAGTATACTAGGTAGTATATTTAAATTGTATACACACATATAAATAAAGTATATATTTGTACCTAGATAGGCACATATATATTTACTCAACATGACAGACAGAGAGGGCAGACTAGGGATATTCAGCATCTCTCATTATACGCCGATAATACAAAGAGAAAAAGAAAAAGAAAAAGAAAAAGAAAAGCTCTGAGATAACAGTGATAAGGGCCATTATTCTATCTACATGGTACGTACTTACCAATGAACTACGACCCTAGCCATGTGCTAAACAACAGATGGGGACTCACAAAATCTCAAAATATTTTGCCTCCGGTGGAGGCCGATAGGAAGTCTCCTCTTCCCGCTCGATTCAGTTATTGCAAATGCCCCCTTAAACCGGGATTTAGAGAGAAAACCTGCAGCATGCACTGATCCAGATGCAAATTATGGATCTCCATGATCCATCTCCCCACCCTTTTGGGGAGTGGCTCGCCCAGAGACTTCCATTGTTTGATTCTTCCTGACTGGTTGGTAGTAGGGTTATTCCCATTCAACCCACTGTCAGCTGTAGTATCTCTCTTTCTCTCGCACACATACACACACATATATATATATATTCATGTTCCCCGAAACATTGATTTATATTTATTCACACACTTAATATTTTCTCCCAGAACACTCGATCCCCGAACAATGCCTGGGACAGAAGAATGTCCCCATATTGTGTTGACTATCCATTATTCTGGTAGGGATCGACTAGTTTGGAGTTTAGGGTCGATGGCTTCGGGGCTCTGATAGGTGTAAACACCCGCCCCAACCCAATCTACCCGGATGGTGGAAACTCAATCTGGTCTGACCCGGCACTCAGGGTAAGGTAAAAACACTGGAAAACTTCCCGCTCCACGCTAGATCCATAGGCCCGTGCCGTCTTTCTTTCTTCAAATTTTTTTTTTAATTTTTTAATTTTTTTTACAAGAGTACAATGAGAACAAGGAAGGAAGGAAGGAAGAAGGGCCCCCAATCATACTACTGCCTCTACTATTACCTCGGTACAAAACTTACCTCTACCAGCTACTACTGCACCTACTACTATGTACCTAATGTATGCTGACTGACTGGGTCCTTCATCCCGAGTGGAGAAAAAAACCACAAAGAAAAACTGGATCGATTCGGTTGTCGCACCATAAGAATTATTATTATTCATGATTGGGAGAGGGGGAAAAGACGGTGGATGCAGTCAGTCAGTCAGTCTTTCCATTTCGTGTTGGAAAAGGCCTTTCTCTCTTTACCCTCCCCACTACAGTTTTGCCGGAAGGAATCCATGGGTGATATTTTAGTGCGTATGAGAGAGAGACATACAAGAGAGAGAAAATGCATTACTTCCAAGACTTCAAAAGACCGACATCAGCTCCTTTACCTATAATAAATCAAAAGAAGCTAAGTAAGTCCCCTAAGTATCGTATATGTACTTTGTAAGTAAATAGTATGTATTAGGTATATGTCCAGTTAATACCTACCTCCTAAGTACCACCCATCAGATACCTTACATTAATAGCTATAATAATAACAATAAAAAAAATAAATAAAAAAATAAGAACAATGAAAGCATACGTAACAACCCAATCCCTTCCCTCCTCTACGGAGTAGCTCCCAACTCCACCTTTCCCAGTTCTCTTGCCCCCTCCCCAAAAAAAATACCCTCCCCCACCTCCCAAGACCGGCACAGCGAGGCGGGAAACTCACTGACGAACCCCATCTGCTGTTTCGCCCGTCAACCCATCGTCAGGATCGGGTGATATTCACTGCACTGACCGCATCGGGTCATTCCAACCAACCAGTCTAGGGGGGGGAGGTTCCCGCTTCTGGAGCCCGAGTCAGGTTTTTTTCTTGGGAGGGGCGGGGATGGCACTAAAGAGAGGGAGAAGGAGTAGAAGAGGAGCCAGAAGCTAAAAAAGAAGAATAAGAAGAATAATCAGGAGAACGAGAGCCTGTCATTTGATTTGGTGTTGGTCCGTCCGCACTGGGTCTGCTGGGGAGAATGAAGTGGAGGTTGTTTTGGAGGTTGAGAGCTGAGCTGAGCTGAGTTGAGTTTTTTTTTTTTTCTAAGGTGTTTTTCGTTTGTTTTCCAAGTCGTAGAGAAGGGAGGTTTTTATTTTAATTTTTCTATTTTCCCATAAGGGGACACACCATGTTAGGTACCTAACCTGAGGTACAGTTGATGTTGTCTTTTGGTGTCTGTTGGCTCGTGTTGTGGACAGGTCTAGACTTTGAGTCTTGTACGGCAGACAAGGGTGGAATGGTAGGTAGAATTCAGTGGTCTAAAACCATGCATTTCTACAATTATGATTTAAATAGATGCCATTTCCAATTTACCAAATCTATACTACTTACTCTAACCGAACAATCCCATCTATGACCGGACATGTTTATGTTTCCTCCCCCTCTATTTCCGAGCAATAGATCTTTTCTTATACATGTCCTCACACTCTGACAAAGACAGGCATCGTGTCAATGGGGCAGACGGTTTCAACGTCCTGTCCTCCTTCGTGAACCTGATCTCCTCCCCAGAGTTTCCACGAGGCTCCCGCAGGCAGGTACGCCTTGATGCTCCGCTGGCCAGCCTCAAGCACAGGGACGACAAGGTATTTAGAGCCATACAAATACTCTGTCTCGACTTCCCACGCTCTCTGGTCCTTGGGAAACTCGTAGAACAAAGTTCGGATCACGGGCGTGCCTTTCTCGTGAGCCTCCTTCATCAACTCCCTAGTATAATCCCGCAGCTCCTCGCGGATACCGATATACTTCTTGCATATCTCGTAGACCTCCTCCCCATACGACCAGACTTCGTTGTTGGACCCCGAAGCAGTCGGCTGTCCTTCAGGCTTCGGCTCTCGATCGCCGTGAAGTCGCATCACAGGACAGAACGTTCCCCATTGGAACCAGCGGGTGAACAGCTCCCTAAAGGCAGGATCATCCGGGTTCCCTCCATGGAACCCACCGATATCCGTCGTCCACCAGGGAATACCAGCCAAACCCATGTTCAAGCCTGCAGACAACTGGTTACGGAACGAGCCCCATGAGGAAGCAATGTCACCACTCCATACCAGGGCGCCGTATTTCTGACTTCCTGCCCAGGCGCAGCGAAGTAGATTCACGATGTTTGTCTGGCCCTCGGCCTCCATGCCCTCGTAAAATGCCCGCGCATACTCCTTCGGGTAGGTATTACCGATTTGGAGATTGCTCCCCGCGTGGTAGCGATAGATATCGAAGTCGTAGATCGAGTATTCAGGCTCGGCTTCGTCCAGCCAGAAGACCTTGATGCCCTTGTCGTAGTAGTTCTTCTTTGCCCGTGACCAGATAAACTTACGCGCTTCAGGGTTCGTGGCGTCGAAATGTGTAATGTCGCCGTCGCACTGCATGGCAACACGCACACCACGGTCATGCCGGATGAGGAGGCCGCGCTCAAGCATTTCGGGGTAGTTTTCGGAGAGGTTCTCAACGGTAGGCCATATAGAGACCATCAGTTCGACGTTCAGTTCTTTGAGCTCTTTCACCATTGCGTCTATGGGTTGGAAGGAATAGTCGGTTAGCATTTGGAAAGTACATATCGTATAGGTAGGAGAATATACCTGGGTCAGGCCAGAACTTAGGGTCGAACTTCCATTCTCCCTGGTGCTTCCAATGGAAAAAGTCGACCACAATTAGATCCAAAGGCACATTACGCTTCTTATACTCTCGTGCGACATTCAGCAGCTGTTCCTGGTTCCAATACCGGAGCTTGCATTGCCAGAACCCCAGACCATACTCAGGCATCATGGGAACATAACCGGTCACACTGCTATACGCCTCCTCAATTTCCGCTGGAGTGTCTCCCGCAACGACCCAATAATCCAGCGCCTTGGTCGAGTAAGCCTCAAAGCTCATAGTGTTAGTTCCGAGGACAGCGCGTCCAATCCCCGGATTATTCCAGAGAAGGCCATATCCGAGAGAGGACAAGGCGAAAGGCACACTAGCTTGAGAGTTGCGATGGGCTAGCTCGATATCCGAGCCCTTGAGGTTCAAAGACGGTTGCTGATACTGGCCCATTCCGTAGATTTTCTCCTTGGGATCCAGCGATTCAAACCGCATGGTGAGATGGAAATCGCCCCCCAGAATAGGCCGCAGCTCACGCGCCTCAACCTCCAACGCACTGCATTTTGGGTCCTGGAGGTCACGTCGGTGCCGGGCATACTCTTCGAGGAGCTTGTTTCCTTTCGAGTCGTAAATGATGATCTTTCCACGGCGGGAAACCACTGCCTTAATCTTGCCATTCGTGATGCTTGCTTCGCTGTCTGCAGGGGTTTCGATGGTCGACGAGCAGGCTTGAGGCTTTGGGGACAGCGCCCAATCTTGTTCGGGCATGGATGCGAGCTTTGTGGCCCTGATTCGAAGCGCATTCTCGCCCCATGGTTCTATCCAAAGCAGGTGGTCATCGAAACGGAAGATGAGCTTATCCTCCTCGGAGTAAAGCATGGTGGAATAGAAAATTTGGTGAAATAGAGGGTCAATAATCGTTGAAGACAAAGTGCTTCAGATCGAGCTGTCAGTTTTCTAAAGTCAACCGAGCTAGGAGGGGGGTCGGGGCTCATAAGGCAAACGACATGACATGCCACATCAGAGCTTCCCCTCCGGAGTGACTCCAACGCATCGCTCGCATCCGTCGCCAACTGAACGAGCATCGGTCCTATCACATCTGTTTGATGGAAAAAATGCAGTGGAGATGTCCTATCTCTGGCGCTAAATCCATCAGAATGATGGGAAGATGGGAAGATTTCAAGGAAATTATCCGGCGGAGAAGCCGCCTTAGGGATGGTGTTGGGGTATAGGCTAAATAGAGCGGCCATGTCGGAGAATGTGGGGAAGACAGCCACCTTTGGATCTCGTAACAACGAGCTCAACGGCGTCGATCCCGTCATGAATACGTTGCAAGGAATTCCAGCTGCGAGGAATATAGGCCAAATGAGGATCGTCGAATGATGCAAGGGCCTCTGCATCCATCCATTTCAGCGCCCTTCTGCCTGATAATTCATCCGACTTTTGGAACCATGATGTCAATCCTTCCCTAGTCAAAGAATTACGGGTAAAAGGGCTCTTCTCCGCATCTTCGTGTTCGAACGACAAACCTCCTGTCTTGAACAAAGACTGGTTCCGGGTGGATACCTCTGGGGATATGAAAGATATCCGGGGAAGGGAGGGGTAGCGTCGTAGGCGGGAGAGTAGCTAGTACAAAGGCATACATCACATGGGATGAGCAGGAGAGGCACCGTCGAAGGCACTTAAATAATACGCATGGCCCTGTTAAACTAGACAGTAGTACATAATCTGAATTGAGGTCTATTCAAGCTTGCAGCAAGGTTGGCCATCATGACGACCGATGAAGCTATTTTGAAAGAGCAAGCAGCTCATGTCGAGGATTCGTCAGATACTGCAGCTACCAAGGAAGCCCAACAGGCATCAGCAGCTGAACATGAAGCTACCTTCTGGGAGGCCCTAAGGACCAACCGTAAGGCAGCATTATGGTCCGCAGTGATTTCGTTGACAATTATCATGGAAGGATATGATGTCGGTAAGGATCCCTTCCTCTAGATCCGGGGTGTGATGCCTTATCTCAACGGCAAATAGGCTTGATTTATCAATTTTTCTCTTATCCATCCTTCCAACGGACATTTGGGAGCTATCGTCCTGAAAAAAATGGGTATGAAGTCTCCGGTCCCTGGCAAGCGGGCCTTAGCAATGGTGCCAATGCTGGTATCGTGATCGGCGGGTTTCTAAACGGTTACTTGTCCACCAAATATGGATACAAAAAAGTCATCATGGTTTCTTTGTTCTTCATGAATTGGTTCAACTTTATCCTGTTCTTCGCCTCGTCGGCGCCTGTTCTCCTCGTAGGACAGGTGCTTTGCGGGCTAACGTGGGGTGTCTTTGCAACCACCGGTCCTGCTTATGCGTCGGAGGTATGTCCGCTCGCCCTGCGAGGTTACTTAACATGCTATGTAAACCTCTGCTGGGCAATTGGCCAGCTAATCGCATCTGGTGCCCTCTACGGCCTTCTCACATTCGAGGGCGAGTGGTCCTATCGAATCGCATATGCCCTGCAATGGGTCTGGCCTATTCCTCTGATCATCGTGGTTGCGTTTGCCCCGGAATCACCTTGGTGGTTGGTACGGAACAATAAGATAGATGAGGTCTACAAATCTCTAGCCAAGCTCGACAACCGAGGCCGGGAGTTGCACCAGAAAACCGTCGCACAGATCCAGCATACTCTAGAGCTGGAAAAAAAGATGGAGGCAGGATCGAGCTATCTAGATTGCTTCCGGGGCATCGATCGCCGCCGAACTGAGATTGTCTGCATGGCCTTCGCCGGCCAAGTACTGTCTGGTTCCACCTTTGCATATACACCGACGTACTTCTTCGTCCAGGCCGGGATCAACACGGACAAGGCGTATCAGATCGCCGTCGGTGGCACGGCGATCTCCTTCGTGGGAACCATCATCTCATGGTTTTTGCTCGAACGTCTGGGCCGTCGGCAACTATATGTGGGGGGAATTTCTTTGCTGACTTTGTTCCTGTTAATTATCGGTATTACTGCCTCAGCGTCCGAATCTGGTGGTTCAAAATGGGGCCAGGCAGCTCTCTGTCTTATCTGGCTCTTCACTTATTCCATGACCCTCGGTCCCGTCACTTTTACGATCATTTCCGAGACATCATCGATTCAACTGCGAGCCAAATCGGTGTGTCTGGCGCGGAATGTGTACAACTGCACGCAGATCATCGCTAATATTGTGGAACCTTATCTGATCAATCCAACGGAGGCGGATCTGAAGGGCAAGACGGCATATTTTTGGTTTGGAACTGCGTTTTTGACCACGATATGGGCCTACTTTCGATTACCTGAGTGTCAGGGTCGCACCTATGATGAATTGGACGTCATGTTTCATGAGAAAGTGTCGGCGCGGAAGTTTGCAAAATATGAGGTGAACGTGTATGAAGCAAATGTACAGCAGAAGGATTCCGCAGCGGGGGAGGCGAACAAGTAGGATTTGACAAGTATGTTCCCTAGATTATTGTTATCCAATGCAAGCTAGATGGTTGTTTATTTCATGGAATTGATGATGCATAGAAGGAGAGGCGAGAGGGAGAGAAGAGAGGGGGTCGAAGGCGGTGAGCAGGCAACCGTCATCGGAGAAGCTTCATCTCAGATTGCGGTCGCTTCTTCTCCACCTCTCTCTCATCTCCACTTCCCTCCTTGCATTGCACATTCTCCCTCATAGGATCTTTCTTGCACCCCGTGTCTATATCTACCCCCGCCATATCATATATACCTTAACCTAAGATCGACAGCTCCTCCGCCATGGAGGTCGCCAATCATTCTCTCCATCCGGAACCCTCCAACCCTTCAACAACCGCTATGGATGCCTCAATGGATATCGACATGGACCTGGACCTCGGTCCTATGCCTGAACCCGATACAACTGCAATTGTGAGCTCTATCATCGAATCTTCAATCTTTTTGTCTTCTTCTTCTTCTTCTTCTTTCATTCTAACATTTCTAGGACGCTGCCATGACCGCTACCATCCATGACGGCGCAGTAGAACCTCTTGCCGAGGAAGCACACTACGAAAAGGTCCACATTCGAGGTGTTGACGAGCTAACGACGGATGATATCAAACAATTCTCGCTCGACCACTTCACCGCCGAAAGTCCGTCCCGGATTGAATGGATCGATGACACATCCGCCAACCTCGTGTATTCGTCGCCGGAAATAGGCCTTCAGGCTCTATCAGCCTTGACCCAAATGAACGAAGAGGAAGACACATCTGCGTTGCCAGCTCTACGGCTCCGATCCGCAAAAGCTCTAGCCACCCATCCCGATTCCGTGCTGCAGGTGCGCTCTGCGGTGAAAACCGATCGCAAGAAACCCCGCGCACACGAATCGAGTCGATTCTACCTTATGCATCCTGAACATGACCCCCGAGAGCGGTTGCGACGCGAACTCACCGATCGGCGACACGAAGACGCGGGCGAGGGCGATTACACACGAAGACGTTTTGATGGTCGTGAACTGCGCCGCCGGCAAGGCCGGGACGCTGGTGAGCGCTTCGATGCCTCTATGTATGACGACACAGGATCGGGTAGTATGGACTACGAGGATACAGGGCGGGATCGTGATGGGCAAAGGCGACGTGGACGCCGCGATCTGTTCCCTGAGGATGAAGGGCGGAGCTCCGGTCGTCTTCGGGACCGCAGTGCTTCGCCTGGTCGCGATTCACTAGATTATGGAGTATCGGAGGAATATCGGCGAGAATATCGGCAACGTTTTCGAGAGCGATCTCCGCAAGGTCGCCGGAATGACGGCAAGGAGCTGTTCCCATCCTCTGGCGATTCAAACGGGCGCGAGCTGTTCCCAAATAAACCGACGTCAAGTTATATCAAGAAGGAACTTTTCCCTAGCAAAGTGAGCAACCATCGTCGGTCCGATGCGATTGATGTTGCCGACGAAACTGCGGATCTTTTCTCCAGACGCATCTCGGTGCCTTTGGTGGATGGTGCGCAAGATCGGGATTGGGATCGGGATCAACCCCGGAACAAAAACATCGAGCTTTTCCCAGACTCAGCGGAAAGCAACGGGGTCAGCATTCGGGGAACTGCGCATCAAGACCAGGGAATGTCCATCCGCGGTGCGGCGAATGGCATCTCGATCAAAGGACGAGGTGCATCTGTTCGGGAGCTCTTCCCTGGAAAGTTCAGCTCCAGTAACGCTGGAAAAGAATTGTTCTCTGATAAGATCGAGGGACGTGGTGGTCCCCGGCGAAGAGCTGAGGACATGTTTAGCTGAGGACGATGTTTTTCATTCTCTTTTTTTTTTTTTCCTTTTTCGCATTGGGTCTGTTTTCGTTGACAGACACTGGGTTGAAAAGTTAGATAGGGACACGTACAGGAGGAGGGCCTTTATATGATACCACATTTTCCCTCTCTTTGTTTTTTTTTTTGTCTTTCCTTTTTATTTACGTCTCAACTCAATTTGCATTTCATGGGGATGATATATCGATATAATATTACTACATGGTTTATGACTCCACAACGTTCACAGGTGTTCAAAGTCGGGATGATTCCCGCATCATAAATTGCCAACAACACCAGATAAGCTCCCGTGACATCAACATCATCATCCCCCACCACATCACCTCCCCAAAATGGCGTCGGAACGAACCGCCTCACTGGCTAGTACCCTGGTGGCTCGTTTCCTTCGCACAAATGACTATAAGGAGACTCTTCATGCATTCATTCGGGAGGCAGGACTTCCGCCCGACGCGGGGCACACCCCGGGCAAAGGAGACTGGACCATTGAAGGCGTGCTCGAAGAGAAAAAGGCGTTTGACCAGAGTGTGCACTTTGAGCGATATGGAGAAGATGGAAAGGAGAAAGACCTGTGGAGTATACCCGGTACGTCTGGGACTTTGTCCGAATTCGAACCACCTGCTACGCTTCGAACAAATATATATTTTTCATATCGCATCCCGCCTCTTACATCTTCCACTAACGAACGAACCCAGCCCCATCCAAACCCCATTTAATTGAAACACCGACATCATCAAATCTACTATCATGCTCCGTAGAGCCGTGGCAAAATGTCATTGACGGGGACGAGCAACCTCAGTCCTCGTACATAGTAGCCACCGGCGCCGACAGAGCGCTGCACCTATTTGAAACAGTCGCAGGGAACAAACCCATCCGGTCATTCTCAGGCCACTCCGACTCGCCGGTGCTGTCTTACGCTCCTATCCAAAATGGAAAATACGTGTTCATGACAAACATGTCCGGTCAGCTCCTACTGCAGCGCGGAGCCGAGATCCTACACCGCAGAAAAGACCATACGAAATACGCCGTCAAAGTCGTGGCCCACCACGACGAAGCCACATCCATAGCCTGGATCGCCACCGCAGGCTGGGATTCCAAGGTATTTCTGTACCGCGTAGACCTTGGGGAAGCAAACCAGCCCCTGACCATCAACGAGCCAATCGCACATATCAACCTCGCCTCGAACCCAGAGTCGCTTGTGTTCGTGCGCCATCCCGATACCACAGAGCTAATGCTCGTTGTTTCGCGTCGCGACTCGAGCTATCTATTCTACTACCAGGTCGACACCCCATCAGACTCGCCCTCACCATACGAATGCCACCTTCTTGGGCGCCAGAACCTGGCCCCCCACTCCAACGCGTGGGTCGCATTCTCGCCGTCCTGCCTGGCAGTTAGCCCACACGACCCGGGGCTGCTGGCCATCGCCACCTCAACCCTGCCGCATATGAAGGTGATGATTGTGCGGATGTTGTTCCCCTCGCCTGACAGCCTGGGGCTGACGACTTCCGGCCCGGTTGATACGGCATCTACGCCGGAGACGCAGGCGACGCAGGCGTTCGCGGCGCTGACGTTGCAAAACCGAGAGGATGCCGCCATACTGATCCAAGCGAATACGTTCGCGCCGCAGACAGCTTACTCCACGCCGCAGGTGGTCTGGCGGCCGGACGGCTCGGGGGTGTGGGTGAACGGCGACGACGGGGTGATTCGCGGGCTGGAGACCAAGACGGGGATGGTGGCGGCGATGCTGAAGGATGGTCATCAGGTAGGGTCTAAGATCCGGACGATATGGGCGGGGGAGGTGTCGGTGGTGAGGAATGGGGAGACAGTTGAGGAGGAATGGCTCGTCAGTGGAGGGTTTGATAAGCAGTTGATTGTTTGGAAGGCTACCGAGTAGGGAAGGGATAAATGGTTCTACTTGGGTGGGAAATGATGTTTAGGTATTATTATATAAATAAGGATGGTATATAGCCAAGTCTTTGATTTCAATTTCATTGCGCTAAAGTTCAGTGTTGGGTCTAGACCCAGGAACAAGATCTGAGCTACAAAAAGTCTACGAATGTAGCCCTCCGTCCAAACACCCTTTCTCCATTGAAGAGAAAAAGAGTATCATGGAACGAAGGACAAAGTCTTCTCTCGGCACGTTAAGAAAAATCCTTCAGCAAGCGCGCACGGAAATATCGCACGAAGCTGTACACACATATGCCTGGTAAACCCAATACGAGATCAAAAGAAAGTTCTCTGGGTGAAAAAAAAAAAAAAAAAAAGCAACGCAGCGGGAAATCATAAAACAGCAAGAAGGAAAAAAGAAAGAAACGACCATTCGGCCATGTCGTGGAATCGAATCAAATTGTAGTTGCTTTATTTAACAACCCGTCGCGCGCGGAACCAGCCAAGTTATCCGACCGACATGACGACTTCTAAGTTGTCATAGCACGTTGAAAATCACCAATTCAAATCGCTCCCATTTGTCATTTTTCCTTTTTGATGTGGTATTAATGAATTTAGGCGATTTCGCGCTTGCCCTCCTTGCGCTCCTTCTGTTGGGTTGTTAGCCTGTGTCTTGCGTGTGTTTGTGTGGGTGGGTGTGTGCGTCGAGCGAGAGAGTGGTTATCAATGTAGGTAGGTAGGGTAGAGATATGGGTGTAGAATGAATCGGTTGGTTGTCGTAGGCAAGAATATGCAACGAGGGCGTAGGTCAACGTACCAGGGCCTTCATGGTGCCTTGAAGAGCATGACGATGGTTGCGGCGGAACTTGGGGTCAACACCCTTGAGGGAGGGGTAACGGTGAGTCTTGGGCTTCTTGATACTGTTGGACGAAGAAAAAAAAAATTGAGATTAGCGATTGCCCAGAGTTGTGAGTGAGTTCATCATTTATTCCAGCCCTCCGGGTTTGCGATGGATAGATGGCGACATGTTGGGTCATGTAGGTATGATTCGAAAACCGATTGTCCACCTGTTATAACGAACACCCCATGTCCCGAACACGTAACACCTCCTTTCCATGCAGTATGCCCCTCACGACAGAAATAATGACAATCAAATAGAGGAATCCGGTGGTACACACCCGTTACGGTGAGCCTTCTGGCTGTTGTGGTGCTGGGAGGCGTTCTTAGACTCTGTACGAGGTAGACATGTCAGCGATTAATCCGACAGATCGTCATTTTGGCAGTTTCGAGGTGTCGAGACGAAAATGTATTCCGGAGAAGAGGTGTACGTACTGGCCATCTTGTCGGATTTGTCGCAACTTGGGAGACTGGTTGACGGGGAAGTTGGCGAGTGAGGTTATTCCTGAGCTGAACAAAGGCGGGCTCGGCTAGGGCTCCGCCGCTGGATTTGGTTTTGTGTGGGATTTCGCTTACCGCGCCGGGATTAGCGGCTCAGGTGACTTTGACTTGACTTGAGAGTTTATTATAGGTACAATAACAAAAACAATAACAATAATTATGACAATAATAATAATAATAATAATAATAATAATAATATGTACTTAATACTGATTTTACATTCCTTTATGTTATTTTTGAATTAATCCTTTTTTATTTAGCTATGTCGAATTTATACCGCAGATAATTCAGAAATGGTTCAACTCTCCTTGACGCCTCTCGGATACTGCGGACTGGAAAGCATCACGTGATTAAACGGATGTCAGTAATGGGTATGAAAGCGTCTGCTCCGGAACTATACTGGACATTATTAGAGTAGATTGATTATACTCTGAGTCCTACTTGCTCCTTTCTCCTGAATAATGATCCGGTAGTTAGTTCGGACCTTGATGAGTGGTGCTGATGCGCTGAGTGTCAATAGCCAACGTTGTCAGTGAGCATGAGTACTTGGCTGGATGATGGATTGACTAGGAGATTCTCTGAAATATGTCAGAGGGTATGTTATCTTGTATATCTCGTATTATATGTAGGTACGTTGTAATTGAGAAAGGAGGATGTAGAGTGAGAGAGAAGAAAGACGTGGAGTCATGTGACTAACGGGGAAATCAACATCACGTGCCAATTGGCGCTAGGGAACAACCGGCAACCGGCGTCGACCTTTGCACTTCACTTCAAGAGGGATATACCATCACCACCGTCTCCCCGTCCACATCACCTCCTCCCAGCTGCAAGATGAGCTCTGTCCGCTTCGCTCGCGCTGCCTTCCGGGCTCGTCCCGCTGCCCTTCGCGTTCCTCTCCAGCGCAGAGGTTACGCTGAGGCCGTCAACGACAAGATCAAGCTTTCTCTCGCCCTCCCCCATCAGGTACGGCACACCCCCGAACCGACCGACCCCCTCTCCGTCTATAAGATATGATAAACTAACCTATGTATCTCTCTTCATTAGACCATCTTCAAGTCCACCGGCGTGTACGTTTCTTCCAATCACTACCTCCGTCCTTCACAATTGACCGACTGGTCGTCTTCACCCTGAATACCAACATCCCCGTACTTACGCTTCTTTTCCATCCAGTGTCCAGGTCAACATCCCCGCCGAGTCCGGTGAGATGGGTGTCCTCGCCAACCACGTTCCCTCCATTGAGCAGCTCAAGCCCGGTCTTGTTGAGATCGTCGAGGAGGGTGGTGCTACCCAGAAGTTTTTCCGTACGTCCGACCCAACCCGGCCTCCATGTTGATATCGTCGCATGCCAGGGATGCGGTTTTCTCTCCGCTTTCTTTATTATCGACGGCGACAATCTGTGATTTACGACATCGCTTACTGATACATTACTTTTTTGTAGTTTCTGGTGGTTTCGCCGTTGTCCAGCCCGACTCTCAGCTTAGCATCAACGCCGTCGAGGGTTTCCCCCTTGAGGACTTCAGCGCCGAGGTAGGTGCCGAGAACGCCCGCGGGTCACCTTTTCGGATGGATGCTGATGATATTCTTTTTCACTACAGGCTGTCCGTGGTCAGATCGCCGAGGCCCAGAAGATCGCCGGCGGTAGCGGCAGCGAGCAGGATATTGCTGAGGCTAAGATTGAGTTAGAGGTAGGTCATTTCCTTTGCAGGGCCCGATGGAAGGAGAGACTTTTGACTAACGAGTTCAATAGGTGCTGGAGAGCCTGCAAGCCGTTCTCAAATAGATACCTGATGTACATATCCATTCGCGGTTCCAACTTTGAATTGAACGTGTAGAACTATAACAATTCTTTATTGATATCAATTGTCTTCCTTGTCCATACTCTTAGACTGGAAGCATGACGAAGCTTTTATAGCCTCAGCTAACCAAGGTGATAGGGTCGCTGCCTCAGACCGGAGCCTGTAGGTTCAGGCGATCACACCAACCGAACCTAACCAATACAGACAAGCGCGACTGGAATCCGTTCGCATATCCTGAACCCTACAGTCGGGTATGGCAAGCCCGATGGAGATCTTGCTATATGGCATGAGAATGCGTTAGGTACATAACCAAAATGACCACGCCAAACGGGCAAGAACACGCTACAGTGGCTGCCCTTTCCGGCTCGACCATTTTCCCATTTGTAGCGAGTTCATCTCCAGGATCTTCTCTCTTTCTTGCATCCAGCATTCAATACTACATTGCTAGTGCTACGCGACACGCTATTATCTACATCTATATTATCACTCATCAGATATCCGTCCGTCATTCGGGCTTATACCCAGCAAACCTCATCATTATTTATCACCATCCACTGCCAACAAAATGACCCCCAACCCCCAAGATGACGGTGACGGTGACGATAGCTCCTTTGGCTCCTTTCAACAAGCCGCACCTGAAATACCGCCCCCACCGCCCGTGGACGAGGAGCTTCTCATCTCCTTTGATAGGATCTTCGGCTCGAGCAATACAGCCCCCCGGGCGGAAGAAATGCCCTCCATTCCGAGCGATTTACAGGATGCCGTGATCGCCAACCGTGGACAATTACGAAGAAACACCGAAGACCTGCTGCAGGTATGGAACGAACTCCTATTATCACGCGAACCACCTGCGTCTGCTGAAGACCATAACTATCACCAGGGCCCGGGAGAAACAGCATCGCCACAAAGTACTCCCAATTCTAGTCACATAATACCCCCCCTCGAAAGATCGCGTCGATCTTCGACATCGTCCTTATCCTTGTCCACAGAACTGGCAGTCCCGAGGCCGCCGGTAGAGCTGCACGCAAGCCGACAAGTCAACGGCGACGTCCGCAACAATCCCGATCACAACAATATTAACGGTGGGAGAAGACGCTGGACCATCATCGAGCCACTGACAGACCAAATCAATGGCAATGGCGAATTCCCCTCACCTCGGGAGGCTGGGCAGGAGACTAACCTTTCACGCGGCACAGGCGAAGACATAATGTGGGTGCGAAGACCCAATAGTATGCGGTTCGTAAACTCTAGGCCCCTGACTCATCCTCGCCCTACCAGCTCCTCCAATGAGTTTAGCATCTACGAGGACGAATCTGCTGGTGCTGAGGAGCAGACTAATCACGCGCCTCTGGGCGAGGCTGAGAGTAGTAGTAGTAGGACAGGAGGCGGGTTTGATAACCCGGCACGGCGGAATAGATATTTGGTCCGCCATCATGCGGAGATATTTATGATCGGTCCTAATATGGAGATTGCACTGCCACTACGGGTGCCACTGAATTCCGAGGCAGAAACTAATGGAATTGATGGATTGGATGATGCCCATGATTCTAGGAATATGTGATTGGGTTGGGAAAGGGGTTCTTTTTTTGCTTGGTGTGCGCTTGCTTATATTTGCTTGCTTTTATTCATGTATGACTAGCCTCTGATACAGGAGGATCTAAACTATAGCCGTGATGTTGTCACGTTCAAATCAGATGTCCTTTTTCTGGACTTGTCCTGGTATTCTTATGTGTTGATTTCTAGTTAATATTTACCTGGATACGTAAACCTATCACCGCTTCGAACCCGCAGTCTACGGCGTATGGAGATAGGGATCATTGCGGCGTTGTAGATAATGAGAGGACAGATGGGTATGATGGTAGAAGCCCGGGGATATAAACATAAATACAAGTACGAAAAAGCCATGGTAAACGAATCTGCAAACCGAAGCTGATCCAATATCAATCAAATTGTACGAAAGAAAGAAAGTAACCAGTACATACATAAAGAGCCTCCCGTGCCAGTCCAATTCCATTCCATTCCAAGGCCCAGGTAGAAAATTACATGTCGTTCAATCCTTCCATTCAGTAAATGTTTTTGTTTTTTTAATCATTGACAGATGTTCGCTGCTATACACATCTGATGAAGCTGGGTGGGGGGGGGGGGGGGTTTTAA
>VCAU01000162.1:0-11940 GCA_015844325.1 Aspergillus nanangensis | reverse complement strand
CCCCCCCCCCCCCCCCCCCCCCCCCCCCATTCAAAGAAAAAGCAGAAAGATAAAAAACCATAAAAAGAAGAACTAGAAAAAGCAACGCTTGCGTCATCACAGATTGGGTTATCATGTTTATATCGGGAGAGGGTAGATACAGAAATAGGGATCGGAGGAAAGTCGTAAACACAAGGAGGAATAAAAGACGAGAAGGGGGGGGGGGGATATAGATGGGGAAGATAGGGAAGAGGAAATATATCACATCAAAAAAGCAGGGGCATTTGTACATGGAGTAGCTTATATTTTTTCAAAAACCCAGGGCTAGGTGAATTCCACGCTCTGTTGTCTTTCTTGTCGGGCACGAGCGCGTTCGGCACGTCTTCGTCGTCGATTGTTTGCGTAGTCCCCACTGGCTTCGGTTCCGGTCCAGGTTCCGGGCGAGGTGATACTTCCAGCACCATATGGTAAGCTGGATGGTACGTGCGGTGGGGGAGGAGGCGCCATGTGGCTCATATCTGGAGGAGGAGGGGAGGCAAAGGATGGAGGAGGCATACTGCCCGTTGGGGCTGCAGAGGGTGGGGGAACGCCGGCAGTCGGGGCTGCAGCTGCAGCCTCTTGCTCGCGTTGCATTTGCTCATGTTGCTGGCGCTCCAGCTCCTCAACACGGCGCCATCGGTCATGACTGCCTTCGTTGCCTGACAAGGAGCTTGCACTGCCAGCGCGTCGGCGCGAGTTTCTCCTCTCACGGCGTTTAGCTTCGCGACTGGCGGCAGCTTCTTGCTCGGTCAGCCGCCTGAGCGTGACGTGGCCATCGTGCATCTTGACTTTGACAGAAACTGGCGGTGATTCCACATGCTCATGTTCGCTGCGACGCCTACTGCTACTCCGGTGGCGACGATGGGATGAGGCTGCTCCAGCCGCTGCCCCGGCTGCCATCCCCGCCGTGATATCAGATACATCATGTCGAGAAGGACCGTGCCCGGGAATATCAGACACCGTATCATGGTGTGCTGGTGGAGCGGGAGGAATGCTTGATTGTGCGCCGTCGACGGCGCCTGAAGCAAGTGGATCACCGGGGAGACGGGATTCCCCATGCGAGGGTCCGCGCGGTGGGCGCGTCATATCAGTCGACGACATGTCAGTGGCAGTGTAGGAAGCGGAGCGTCTGTGGCGGGGGAAGTAACCATCGCCAGTGTAGCGCCGTTTACTATTTGCACGTTGAAGTCTCTCATCCTCCATCTCTTGTCGACGCAGCTCGTCTATCCGATGTTGATCATCGTTCGCCTTGCGACGTGTGAACATGTTTTTCAATGCTGCAAATGCACCCGCGCCGAGAAAAGCGTTTCGAACACCATGACGATTGGTGTTGTCCGAGAGATATGTGGAGTTGTAATATGATGAACCGGGGCTTTGAGGTCGACTTGGGGGTCTGCTCGGTGGTCGGTTGAGAGGCTGTTGATAGCTCGGTTCCGGCCGGCGTCCATCTTCCATTCTGCTCATCGTTTCCTCTGTCATGCTGTCGCTGCGGGCATGGGCTCGCCTGTACCGTCCAGACTCGGCGTCGCCTTCTCGATTGCGTCTCCGGTCAAATAACTTCTTGGCCAAGAATGCACCACCGCCCAGCGCACCTAGTTTGAGGAACTTGCCACCCCATCCGCCTCTCTGTGACCCTTCATCCGAATATTTTTCGGTATAGGATGCGTGGGACTCATCGTAATCCTCCTCTCTTCGTTTATCCCGTGAGCGGCGTCTCCAGAGTGAAGCGAGGCCAGCCCCTGCTGCACCCGCTGCGGCCATTCGGCCAAAGCTACTATGGCGACGGCCATCCGGGCCCGGCCCTGGGTGTCCTGACACGTAGCTGTGTCGACTATCGTAGTCGCTACCTCCGGAGTATCCTTGTGTGTCGTACCTATACGATAGGATAAACCAGGTTATGAAGAGAGCAAATGCTGCGACAGCGAATAGGATGAACAACACTTTAGGGGAGCCGTAGAGAGTGAGCCCCAGTGGGATTTGGATAAGGCCGAGGATTGCGAGACAGCGACCAAGCCAACGATGGATCTGTCAAACTGCTGATTAGCTGGAAAACACCACCATTGATGTCTCGCCGGGGAGAACTCACCACTAGCTTCAACGGAACATGAAACCTCTCTCTTTTACTTTCGATTTTGTGAAGCAACCACCCCCAGAGTACTTGAAAAATTACCATGACATAAATCGCAAGTCCGATTCCATGATGAGGGTTTGTTAATTTTCTCTCCGGTCCTACGGCAAACCAGCCGAGGACAAAAACAACCGTAGATAGTAGCAGAGTCAAGACCTGACACCAGACATGTAGTTTGAAGGCCCAGAATGGACTCCACCGGGAGTAGTATCGAATGATGAGGATGGATATAGGGACAAGACCCAGAAACACGATGGTTCCAATGACGCCGTGGGCAATAATCATTGTGTGGTACTCGGGCATATCTCGAAAACGGTTTCCCATGCCTAGTTTCCTCAGCGTCAGTAGGTAGGGGCAAGGCTTCTGAATACAGGACTGCTTACCATTGTAGCGCATTGTCTCGAAATTAATCCCCACTAGGTTTGGAAGCAGAAATGTGTCGCGACCAGAGTCCCAAGTCCCATCACCGACATGGAGAGTATCTGAAGCATAGGTGCTGCTCCCGGGAGGGGAGAGCCCATTGGACGACATGGCTATTGCGTTAATCCCTTTTTTGTCGCTAATTAGCCTGGTATATTCTCCCACAGTACCTAGTCTCGAGGTCTTGTAGCGACAGTCGAATTTGCAAAGTGGAGATCTAATAGATCCCCCACTCCGAGGAATGTACCATGCGTTAACAAAGAATGTGGATCACAATGGACAATGATCGAGTTCGCATGAACAAAGAGTCTTCCAGGAAGGCAAAAATTAAGGCCGGTTGGATGGAATTCGATAGGTTATTGATGTTGTTGTTGAGATGTTTATCGGCTGTTGATGCGATTGAGGGGGGAGAGAGTATAGAGGAGGAGGAGACGAAGAAAGTAGGAATAGAGAGAGAGCGAGCGTAACAAGCCGGTTAACCACCGAACAAAACAAACAATAAAATGAAGATAAACCTCAACAGACACCACTGAGGATGGAGTTCATTTCCACCGACGCAGGGAGGAGCAGGAGGAGAGCGAGCTGAGATGCTGACGATCGCCGCATCAACAACTGTTTTCCGTTTGGGGTTTAGCTCGCCAGCGCATATCCAGGACAACCAGCGATGACTCAGCAGCATACCTGGCCTCACCGCCTTCCCCTTTCAGATCCATCGCGTGCACTAACTAGGTATCTTATCGGCTGATAATCAAATCACCATCACCTGCATCTCCTGGGGGATGTTTCCATTCATCCCACTTTTCCCATTGACTTCAATGAATCAATCTCCCCATTGTATATACACCCTGAACTCCCCAGTTTTGTATAAATCTTCCGAGTCATGACCCCCCAGACTGAAGTCTTCCTCCAGGCCCTGTCTCGGTATGTCGATCGCCCCCATCCGCTTCGTATAAGGAATCGCTTACACAGTACTAACCCATCTACACTGCCACACACAGCCTCTTGGGATGGATTTAGTATGTCTCTGAAAAAGAAATGAAAGAAAATAAAAATAACCCGTCAAGACGATATGACCATATTCCATCTAACATTCTCCTTAGTACCTTTTGTTGGTCGGCGTCTTTCTACCCTCAGCCGATTAGTAATTACCAGCGGCGCTCAACCGCCGGGCTAGCCATCGACTTTCCGACGATTAATGTATTAGGGTTTGTTTGCTATACAGGCTATACGGCGGCATTCCTTTGGTCTCCCGTCATCCGCAGCCAATACGCCGCCCGTCATCCGCTGTCGGAGTACCCCACCGTGCGGTTCAATGACTTCGCCTTTGCGATCCATGCGGTGGTGCTTAGCTCCATTGTGTATTCCCAGTTCTGGCCGATGATTTGGGGGTTCCAAGTGTCGCGATTTCAGCGGGTGAGTAAGCCAGTTGCGGGGATCTTCTGGGGTTCTATTTTGGCAGTGTTGGTCGTATCGTGGATCGTCCTCGCCAGGAGTCCCGACAGAGGGTACGACCCGTCCAGTTGGGCCTGGATCGACGTGGTAAGCACGCGCCTCCCTCTTTTTTTCCAATTCCAACCCGACGGGAATGAAAATGGCAGGTTGTTGTTAGAAGCCTGACTAATCTGATTGGGGGAAATTTGTCACTTGTTGTCTCAGGTCTACGCCCTCTCCTATGTGAAGCTGATCATCACGGTGGTGAAATATGTCCCACAGGCATGGGTCAACTACAAGCGACAGTCGACGGAGGGGTGGAGCATTGTCCAGATTCTCTTCGACCTGTCGGGGGGTATTCTTTCGCTGATCCAGCTGGTGCTGGACTCGGGGATGCAGCAGGATTGGAGCGGGATCATGGGCAACCCGGCCAAGTTCCTCCTATCCAACGTCACGATTGTTTTTGATCTGGTGTTTGTGGTCCAACATTACATCCTCTACCGTGATGCTGGTGATGACGCGGACAAACGACAACGGGGACCCAGCCTCACCACGCCACTGTTATCAGGGTCCAGTGATGAGCGACGGGCGACGAGTGTGTAGCGAGAAAGGGTTGCATAGATCTAGGAGAGGTTACTTCTGATGGATGTTGGGATATTTTGGTAGAATTATGGTTACATTGAGAGATCTTATTTTTGATTTAGTTTTTTTATTATTATTTCTGTTTGATTATTATTATTATTTTGTTTGGTTAGCCTGATTATGGCGGAGTTTGTAGATCGACGCTGCGGATGAAGGAAGATGATGAATGTTGACGCAGGAGACTAAGCCCTAGGGATGGGGTCAAACTGGCAAATGGCGGAGACTGAACGACTCGGGGATATCCGAGGGATGTGCAGTGTTCAGGTACCGGGAGTCGAATTCAATCCTGACTAGACACAATGACTGAAATGTCAATGTCAATGTATAGTACTGGAGGGGAGATGAGTCCTGAATAATGCATGAACAACGGCATTAAATCATTACTCTGGAAACTTTAAATGACGGTGACCGCTCTTTGGTCGGTGACGGATCAGCCAATGGGACTGCAAGACAAGAGAATGGCCAGTGGTGATTGGCGGCAGAGTGGTGAGATGATCCGCTTTCCATGGGACGCCTGACCCGGTAGCCAGTGGGAAAGCCGCCGGTTCAACGGTGAGCAAAGCTGAGGCTCTCCAACCTTCACACTTTACCGCTTTGTTCCCGATGGTGCGCGATGTTTCTCGGCGTGGCCGTCGTGGCCTCTTCAGCCCTACCAGGGATGCATCTCCCCCTCCCATTTTACCCCTCCAAGCATGGACCATGTTTAATGGATCATCTTATTTGCTTCTAAAAGATCAACAGTTGTGTCGGTGACGGCCCCATGTTGGCGTAGAATGGCGGAGTTCCCCTTAACTTACCTGGCAAAGTTGGAAAAAAATAAAAAAAATAAAAAAGACACTGCCCATTTCGCTCCGCCCATTGGCACATCTAATAATAATCATAAATCCAACAACGGTTGGCGCGGTACGACTGGTACGACTGGCCCATGACACTCGCAAGGTCACCTTACTTGACTTATTCATCCCAATCCTTGTCTCAGCTAACTACTCTCATGCATGCATGGGCTGCAGATACCGTCACTAACCCCAAGGTCACTTAGCCCTAAATTCCCAATCCGCAGCAACTATCAGATGTTGCAATGATCTACACGCTCGGATGTGACCTGAAAGGCTTGCTTGTTTTCCAGGCCGACGCCCGACAAGAACAACGACTGACTCTCTCTCTCTCTCTCTCCTCCTATCATTGAGTCAGGACGGGGCCCATCTAGATTGGATCCCATGCCAGCTTACTTGTCCGGGGTTGGCGTGGAAGCTGGGATGTGGTCAGCTCCGAGAAATTTAAATTGGAAGTCGAATCAAATAATCCTAAAAAAAAACGGCATAGCCACATCTGACATCTGAAACGGATGTTCCAGTCATCGTCTGCCATGGGGGTCATTTTATGTCCAGCCCTAAGACATGGCCGATATAAGGACCAGCCACAAACGCCGAAAGGATTCATAGTACTTGTTCCAAAGCGATCATTAAAATCTTTATTTATATATATCTCTATCTATCTATCTATCTTCATACCCATTCGATTGTGATACTTGTTTCCCGAACATCTTACCCTGTCTCCCACATCAACATCAACATCAACATCAATATCAACATCAACGAACTGGTCATCAAACGATGCCCCTCGAATAACAATGGACTCCAACGAAATGCTAGCCCGAACCTACGCTGCCTGTCGCGCCCAACAACGTCCCAGCCTAACCGCAACCACTCCCCTGGCGATGTCCAAGCGATATCACCAAGCCCTGTTGGACCCGGCTTTTGCCCTCGACACTGGCGCAAACACTCTCGTGCCCGTCGCAGGCTACACCACCAGCAGTGCAGACGACTACCTCGTCTCGTCCACTGCTGCTGCTTCTTACGACCTCGACATGGCAGACCTGACCTCCCTCTACCCCGGACGAGACCCCGGCTACTTCTATAATGCTCCCCAGCTCCCCCAGCAGCAGCAGTCCATCTTCTCCTCCTCCTTCGACACCATCCCTCCCACCGCCGCAACAACATCCAGCTTCCTCCCCATGGACGACGACTGGATGACCAGTTCAGGGTCTGCCTCCTCACATCCTGCCCATCACCCACCCACTGACTTCTTCGCCGACATGCGCATCTCTCACCACCAGCATCACCACCACCATCACCAATCCTCCCCCTCCTCCTCCTCATCCTCCCGCCCCCGAAACCCCAATGCCAACCCTAACCCTCACCAACGACCCCGTCCCCACCAACGACAACGCCACTTCCAAACCCCCAGCCCCATCCCCATGCCCCCAACCTCATCCTCCTCCCTCACCCCCTCCCCCATCGACCCCTTCCCCAAGGAAAAGGACCTCTCCAACTACGGCCTCCCCAACCCGGACGGCACCTGGCGCTGCGCCTACCCTGGCTGTACCTCGTCGACCGTCTTCCGGCGCGGCTGCGATCTGCGCAAACACTACAAGCGCCATCGCAAGCATCTGTTCTGTCGCCACGAGGGCTGTCCGCAGGCTGTCGCGGGGGGGTTTTCTAGTAAGAAGGATCGGGATCGGCATGAGACGAAGCATAATCCCGGGGTGGAGTGTGAGTGGCCCGGGTGTGGGAGGGTGTTTAGTCGGGTGGATAATATGAAGGATCATGTTAGGAGGATTCATCGGCGGTGATTGGATATATATATGGAGGAGAGAAGAGGAGTGAAAAAGGATAAGAGATGAGAGGAGAGGAGGGTTGTTTTCCTTGTTCTTTTTGTTGTTGGCGTTTTTTTTATGTTTCTGTTTTGGGGTAATGGGATGGATACTGACGCTGGACGTCAGTGGATATGGATATATAGATTAGGTATAATATGTATGTGACTAAATGGGATTGATTCTCTAGAGCCTATGGAACTTTCCTCTTCTAATACCAGGAGTACTCAGTCTATTGCATATAATATTACTTCCTGTTGATGCATCTAAACTCCTACTTCAACTCTTCCTATGTAGAATCAACCTACAATCGTCCCCCCGAAGTTCATGTCAGTTTACATGTCCAATCCGCAACTCCATCCCACAACCCCAAGGGACAGTTATTGTCCCCAGCGGCGGGAACAGCCGGAGGGTTTCATAGATCACAGCTTTGAGAAGGGGGGGGAGGGTCTCCAAATCGACCGCCTCGTAGTCGTCCCCGGGAAAATCCGCCCGATATCAACAGGCCGGATAATCCCCGGGCTCAGCAACTTAACAAACAAACTGTGCAGCTCCCCGTAGGAAATCAATGATGTTCTCGCCGAAGAACAGCGCGCCGTTGCTTCCGGGCAGCCGATGGTAGAATCCATGCCGAACTAGGGGGCCGCGGGCTGTCTTTGAAGAGCTGGACGAGAAACGAGGGCTTGGGGGACTAACACTGTCCTGCGGCCTTCGTTCCATCGCGCTACGGCGCCGTGCTTCTCAATAGGGTCCCGGATGCGTTTGTTGTAGAGGTCTACGCGGGGTGTGCCCCGGGCAATGTCTAGGGTGTGTTTCCATTGTGGGATTTGTGGGGATGTTTTGGGGGAAGTTCCGGGGGAGGGAGATGGCGTATAGGCCTCGTATTAGGAGAGTCATTAGAGAGCCCGCGAGGAAAATGGTAAGGGGGGTCATTTTGAATAGTGGGTGTGTATGTGTGTGTGTGTGTCTGAGGGGGGGAATGGGACTGCGATAACCCTCGAATATATTCATGGAGATAATGCAATCCCCGGTCAAACCTATCTCGGAAAGAATATATAGTTTAGTGTTGCCACAGTGGATGGAGGGACATATCTGAAAGTATGACCAGTAGGTATAAGTAGAATTCACTGCTCCAAATATCATGCACGAGGCAGTTATAACTCTGCAGATTGGTAGAATCATAACTGCCCAAGATTGCCCAAGCGTCATTGAGCCAGCGAACACTCACTCCTAGATAAACTCAATCATTAAAACTCATATGATTATGTTGATTCAGACACGTATAGGTAGGTAGGTAGTAGTAAGTAACAACCTTACTCCCCCGCCCAACCAGTAGATAGATAGGTAGTAATAAACGCCTACCCTATACACCAAGTCAATCAAATCACCCTCAACGATATGCAACGAACGTAGAAAAAAAAAAAAAAAAAAAAAAATCTAACATCTGGTATCACAACAGAATCAAAACACATCAATGCAAAACACATCATATGCACGTGTGCAGTGTACATGGAAGCAGCTGCGTGATTCTCATCTCGAGAAAGCCACTCCCAACATCCAAGAAAAAAAAATAATAATAAGGGGGGAAGAACAACAGAAAAACTAAGACAGAATGCTATGCAAATGCGACGGATAAAAAACAAAAAAACTACGTCCCCTTAGTTAGTGCGCATTGGCCCTTCGCCGTCGACCACGGGTACTCCCCTCTGGACGTTGAGCGAGCACCTGTCGCAGCAGGGGATCTTCGCGATTCTTGTCGACGTGGTGGACGCGGACGTGTCTGAGGGACGCATTAGTATATATGTATCCCACTGATATATATTGTCCATATATATGCTTTTAAGTATATGATATGGTATGATGGAACTCACCGTTGGAGATTATCAGGCCTCGGGTACTTGTGCTGTTGGTCCGGACAGAAAGGACATACGTATCCCGGAGAATTATGCACTAGCCCATGGCGGATCATTTCGTTCTTCCGCTTGAAGCCCTTCCCACCAGGGCCGCGGGGACAGTCGTCAACGGGACAGAAGTGCGGACGATCTTGCGAGTGGACCTTTGCATGGGAACTGTCTCGATGAGCTTACGGTCGAGAAAAGAAAGAAAGTCCCCCTCCCCCTCCCTCCCCCTCCACAGAAAAGAAAAAGAAATGAGAAAGATTAAGCGGTTACAACTTACTTTAGGAGATACTGAGTTTGGAATGGGGCGGCCGTACAGCCCGGATGACTACATTTATAAGAGCCGGTAGGAGCGGAAAGGCCGGCGGCAGCGGCAGCAGCAGCAGCAGCAGCAGCCGCAGCGGATGAGTGGGTGAATGACGGGGTGCGTTCGCACTGTCCAGTGGGGGTATGGTGGTCGATTGGGGTAGGATAGCTCGTGGCGGGAGTTTGGGCCGGATGGCTAGCCTCGTATGGGGCGTTGAGGTAGGCGATGTCGGATTTATTGAGTAAGTGCGTGCGGTAGGAATGATGGGAGACGGGGGATGAGACGGCGGAGATGTCGGTGACGCTCTGCGGGGAGAGGTGCGAGTAAGGGCTGGGAGGCACAACCGGGGATGGGCCGAATTGGGAGGGCCAGGCGGGGTCGCTTCGCAGCCCTTGCGGGGAGGCAGCAGACGTCGAGACTGAGGGGATGGAATATGGTGAGGAGCCAGGGATGCGATGGGGCTCGACAGCAATGCCGAGATCCTGCAAGGGGGGCAGGGTGTGCGAGTGCGAGTGCGGCTTATCGGAGGGGTTGAGGGGTCGCAGCGAGTCCTGGGAGGGAGCAGAAATCATATACTTGCTCAGAGGCGAGGTGGCGTCGTCGTCCTTCGGCGGTGGTCCAGGGTCGAGAGTCGATACTGGGGGGATTGTTACTTGCGGCGATGACGTCGTCCCTGGTTCATCCTCGGGGGTCCTTCCATCTTCTTCTGGGGTGGGTTGTTCCGAAGGGTTGGGATCCTGTTGCAGCATCTCCAGGACGGAATATGCCTGGTGTGCCTTTTCTTGGAGAGCCCTATCCTCTGGGGTTTGGGATTCCGGTGGCGGTTCTGCGGCGGGTTTGGGGACTGGCTCGGGAACCGGCTCTGGGGCCACGTCTATCGTCACCTCCGGGGGTTGTTTAGGCCTCTGATTCTTAAGCTCCACATACGGTGGCTGATCGTCAGGCTGGGCTTCATCATGGGGTGGTTGACCAAGTTCATACTGGGCAAGATCAGGTCGGTTGGGTTCTAACTGCTCGATCAGCACCGAGTTGGGCCAAGCATGTTGGAACGAGGAGGTCGGCCGGGGCTTACGGGAACAGAAGAATGTTCCCTCTCCTCCAGGGGAGTTGGTCCCCGAGCGCTTGGAGTCGTTGTCGTCGTTATCTACGAACGGAGGAGGGGTCTCCTCGCTGGGTCCATAATTAATCTTCAGGGCCTGTAGCCGGGGGGAACGGCGGCCTTCTTCGGAGTCGATATCAGACATGGCGGCGGCGGTTTGAGACGCATGAGGTGCGCCGCCGGGTGGCTTGAATTGAAGCCGAGAACACCTTCCACCAAGAGCCTAGAGGCTGTTCAGTCGACGGAAGAGTCTCAACCAGAAAAAAAGCTGGTGTTATAGTGTGTAATGTAAATAGCCGTCAACCAACGGGGAGCTGTACGACAGTCAGTATTTGGGGAGAGGTTTCCGCCAAGTTTTTGAATTGGGGCGGGCAAAGGAAAGGAAGCAGTCACTGCAGACCGACAATGAACGGTTCCAGCATGTTTAAACAGCAGCGAACAGGGTAAGAACAGCACCGCGCATGATACTTGGGGATTCCAGACAGGTAGTCAGACGATGGGAGGGGGAGGCAGAAGGGATCAGCTGACCAGGGACCAATGATGATGAGATCCGTGGCAAGCAGAGAAGATTGAAGTCATGCAAAAAGGGAAGAGAGGGGGGAAGAAGAAGGAAAAGAAGGAGAAGAAGGAGAAGAAGGTATGAGAATAGGCCGAAGGAGGGGTTAAATTGGACGAGGAAGAGAAAAGCAAAGATAAGCTCACCTCGTCGGCATCCGCAAGGCTGCCCGAAAAACCAGGCGGCGGCAATGAGGCTCAATCGGAGACCAAATCGCACGTCAAGTCAAGATCGATTTAGCCACGGGGACGATGGGCCGTCCGCATGGGTTCGATTATTGGTTCAGGTGATTCAGGTGACACAAGAATCGAAATGGGGGTTCAGAAGGAGAATGAGAGAGTCGTTTTTCGTGGCTCGTAACTTTAATAATAACGAATAATAATCATGCATGTATCGAGAACTTGTTAGGGTTTGGTGAGAGAAAACCAGATGAATTGCGGCTCCGGAAGGGGGGGAGGAGGAGGAGGAGAGGGGAGATCAGGAACAAATCATGGTTCAACCGTTCGGTGACACGGCAGAACAGAAGGCGAGAGGGTACAGGAGAAAATAAATAAATAAATTAGCAAAAAAAGAGAAAAATAAAAAAAATAAAAAAATAGAATAGAATAAGGATTAAATAAAAAAGAAGAGAGAGAGGAGAAACAGAGACAAAGAGAACCTGCCAAGACGTCGGATGACTAGTTACAGCTATGTCACAGAAGGGAGGGGGCACAAGAAAGAAATAATAAAATAAAATAATAATAATAATATAAAAGAGGGCTAAAAAAAAAAAAAAAAAAAAAAAATGT
>VCAU01000161.1:0-58622 GCA_015844325.1 Aspergillus nanangensis | reverse complement strand
AAAAAAAACAAGGAAGAACTACGACTGCATCCGCGGGCCGTCCTGTATTTGAACAATATCTTAGTGGCAGGCCATTAATTTAAAAAAGGCGAAAGGAAGAGATGTAACTCGCCGTCAAAACCCGAGTCTAGACAGGGAGATCGACAGGAGTGCGGTTTTTCTTGGAGGCGAGAGTTAAGGTTCGTATCTGAGACACTGGTGTGGCAGGGATGAAATTGGGGGAGGAATCGATTGTTGCCTCGGTCAGTGACAAGAGGATGAGATAACTATAATTATTATAATAATAGCAATAGTACCTAATAATAAGACCGAAGAGAGAGAGAGAAAAAAACAAAAACAGAAAGAGAAAGAAATGCCGCATTGAGGCTGGAGTACAGAAGAAACAAGTACAGAACAGGTTTACGTGAAGTATGTATGCATGTAAGAAAAAAAAAAAAAAAGGCTAGGAGAACGTGCTCTCCGATGCAGCAGCTGCAGGTACCGCGTCTCCTTCTCTCAAGCGGTGTGATCGTCACATAATCGTACTTCTTCTGTACCGCAGAGATCAAGCTGAAGCTCCTCTTCCTTTTGACATGGATCACGCATGATGGGAGGATGCAAAGCAATTTGCCGAAGCACATGTCGCGTTATCTCCACCCGAGGCAATATTACTTATTATCATGTATTTATTATATTTCAAATATTTCAAAATTCGTCCAAATGTAGTTGTTCTTCGAATTAGATTGATTAAGGTATGGATGGATTGTTATGGTTGGGAATAGATGTTGTTGATTATTTGCCAGCCTAGAGGTAAAGTAAGATTACCATGATTGGGTACCAGGTACAATGTATTATTAGGTATCCATCTCAATAACACGCACGAGTATGGAGACAAACCCCCGACGGATGTCCATACCTGGTATCTACGGTACCTATCTAGGTAACCATGAGGCTGGAAGATGGCGGGGAGATGTTGTATCGGTAGGTAAGGAGGAAGAAAAGGTATCATCGTAATAGATATGACCATGGGACGCGTCGGGGGATTATCCATGGACAGCTCGTGGCTGTATCCAACCCAGCTTGCAGGATCCGCTCCCTGTCCACAAAGTTCAGCCCATGCAGGGGCACCGGGCCGGAAATGACATTGTTCGAGGCGTCCCAAGAGAACTAATGCACCTTTTTGGTGGAGAGACGTTGAACTCGGGTCCGCTTTGCTAAGCGAATGATGATCCAGTGCCTGACATTTTGTTGTATTTTATTATTATTGTTATTGTTATGATGATTACTTATCTATCTATCTACCTAGGTTTTCTATTGAGATGTTTTTTTTATTATTATTATAAGTGGTATATATACACATATATATTAAGATGTCTTAGAAATATGGTACCTACTTAGTAAGAGTAAGAATAAGAATAAGAACAAAAACCAAAAATGGGTTAGGAATGTTAGTTACCAAGTATATAACCCTATACCGAAGAACCTATCCCCGGGCCAGTCTTATCCCGATGCGCGTGTCCCCCCAATTCTATTATTATTATTATTAGTATTGTCTATCATACATAAAATCATCCTAGGGGGACCCAGTTAATAAAAACGGACCCCCCCGTATGGGATCGCGTCCAGCCGCGTCTTCATTGTGGTATTGAACCATCTCCCTAGTCTTCTTTCGTAACTTCCCGCCCCTCCTTTTTTTACCCCCCTCCTCTCCTCGTCGTCCTCCTCCTTCTTTCCAAGATATACACTAATAATATAATATTAATCGTTGATAAGCTGAGGCTGGAAAAGGGAGAGAAGTGGCTAGGTACCCGTTCAGATGGAAAACAGGGGGAGTTTATCATAATTCATAGGTAAACTCCCTAGGTAGATAAAATAAAATAAGAAAAAAAAAAACAACATGACAGGTGATACAGAGTCTGACATGGATAATTAGCCTCTCTCCCCTATTCTGCCGGCATTGAAGTAGAGGTTCGAACCTTTTGTTGTATTATTACTATTATTCCTCCTAGGTCCTAGGCTCCATCTTCGGTACCTGGACATGTGCTGAGAAGGATCAGTTACTACTACTACCTACTTAGTTACCACTTCCTAGGAGACAATAATCACAACCATCTTCATCTGGCACATGTCGTGCTGTCTTCATGTCTGTGCGAACCACAATAAAGGCAGGTCCAGAGCCAGGTCAGCCCTCCTGATTTGATCGTCTCCACGACGTGCAGCCCAGCGAACAGATATCGGGGATCGGATGGTTTGGAAGTGGGTAAAGATTGTCCAGTTATGAACCCCATCGAGGTATTTTTAAAATGAATATACTGTGATTATATTCTTAGTACAATAGGATCATTCTATTATTATTATTATTAATTTTCCTATTACACAGTACAATCAATAATACTCTGGAGTAGGAATAGTAATAGTAGTAGTTCTAGGGAATACTACTAATATAATAATAATGTAGATGATCTCTATCAAAATCATTTCCATCAATTAATTAAGAACAGCAATGGTAACAAGAATAAGAATAAAAATAAAAATTAATTGATGGAAGGGATTGCCTTACTTCCAACCTACTGATCTTTCTTTCGTTTTTTGACTCGGTGTATTGTTTTATTTTACCAACCTTTTTATTTATTTTATTTTTATTTTTTTTTGTTTCCCCCAACGGTGAACGTGGGATTTATCGAATCTGCTTCCTTCTTTTCATTTCATAGCGCGTTGGATCGGTTTAAAGTCCCGAACAAACAGGGGGAAAGGAAAACAAAAAGAAAAGGAAGAGAAAATAAATCAATAATGAAGTCTGGATAAATTGATCAGCATCTTGTCTGAGAGAAACCGTTCGAACTAGACCCCATAATTATTATTATTATCTTCTTCCCCCTTTCCTTAATTTTTTTTTTCTCTCTTTTTTCTTTCTTTCAGATTAGTACTACTACTTAGCTTATTCTGTCTCTTTTGTCTCTCTCTCTCTCTCTCTCTAATTCCCTCCCCCAGACGGGAACCAGACACTCTTTCTTCTTCTGGGCGTCTCCTTCCTTATCCTTAAAGTGTTAGTGTTACTCACTAGCGAATTAGTTGAACCAGTATTCAGGGTCAACTTTCCCCTCTCCTTCTCCTTTTGCTCCATATTCGGTTTCTTTCTCTTTGCCTTCTTCGTCTACTTGATAGTATTAATCTGTCTCTCTCTCCTTCTCTTTCTCCACTCACGGCTACCTTGCTTCGGGATTCCCTCTCCAAAACTTCCCTTCAACGCCCTGATCCACTTCCACCCTCTCTCTCTCTCTCTCTCTCTCTCTCTAGCCTTACCCACATTCCTTCTCTTCTTTCTCTCACTTCAATCTATCCATCTGTCTATCTGCGACTCATTGTGACGGTCATTGATTGGCGTCCACTCAAGTTCATTCTTTTCTTTCAATTGTTCTATTTTTCCCGTCCCGTCAAACCATATTATCTCTCAAACCTGTGAAGAAGAACTTTTTTCTTCTTCTATTTCTCTTCTCGCTTTCCTTCTCATTGGACATCTTAACATACATTCTCTTGATCCTCTTGTGGCCCCCTGATTTGACCTACTTGCGACAAGGCCATCATAACCTACAATGGTCCAAGGCAGGACCTGTATATTCCACCCGCTTGTCTAGTACTTAACCGCCATTTTGGGTCCTCGGTCTTGGTTGATCTTTGCTCGTCTCAAGATACGACTGTAATTGGATTTCCATCACTCACAATGCATACCTCTCACTTGTCAATGTCAACCTCTCGGGGCATGGGCCAGGAGCAAGAACGTCCGCCCACTGGGGCCTCGACATCGGATCATCCTGAGCACACAGTTCATATGCGCTCACGGTCAACCGCACACGCTCAGAGCCCTAAACGACTGTCGGTATTCAGTGGTCGGTCTCGCAGCAATACGACTAACTCGACGACCTCGTCATCGCGCCGCTCTCCCGCATCCTCGATGACATCGGCTGATGCTGCATCACTTCCCTCTTCGAACCACTCTCATGAAGAACGATCCGGTTCTGCAACGGGCATTCGTCCTGAGCGCCAGGAGAGTATGACCAAATCGCTTTTCACTCGCGGAAGTCGCATTCTCCGACGTCAGGGAAGCAAGTTCAACATTGTAGCCACCGTGGACGAAGCGGACGAAGCGGAGCGGGAGAAACCCCGCTTTGAAGTCGCCGATATCTTCACTCGTCACCACAGATCCCGGCAGAGCAACGCCCGTAAGTGATGCCCTCTTCCTCCTCGTGCGTGCTTTTTACTGGTTCTCACTCATCCTTCCCCCCGCCTTTTTACCTGTAGAGGACAATATCAAGAGTCTCATTTCCGATCCTTTCGATTTCCACCATTTGACGCATACGAGTCCCTCGCATTTCCAAGAACTGGATCAAACCCGTGAAAATGACCTAGTCACGGAGTTCTCTGCCATCCGTGCCTCTCAGAGGCCCGTCACGGGTCTCAAAGGCATCCGAGCCGAGGATCTCCATTTCCGTGATTTTTCGTCCGAGGATCTCACAGATTGTGCCAACTGCACTAGCTGTGGAACAACCATGGCCGGTGACGACCATTCTGGTCCTGGAGCCATGAGCCCGCCCGCATCCCCGGGTACGATCTCCACCCCCGTGAGTCCCAAGAAGCCGAACAACGCGCCAGCAAGAGAGTCACGCGCCTTTGAAAACTTTTCCCGACCTGTGTCGCGAATCCACAAATATGAGGCAACTGCCCCGCCGCCAAGAGCAGGCTCACCAAGGCTAGCAGCTTCCCCAGAATTATCTGAGCCGGCTCCGCGAGCGATCGATGAGATCCTAGGCTTGTCTTCTCCTCAGACGTACCCTGAGCACGTGCATTCCCACACCAACGACTCCCGGGAAAACATCTCCTTGTCCAACATCCAGATCGAAGGTATGTTTCCGGCTGCAAACCTGTTCCCTGATAAGGAACCCACCCACGCTCGCGCTGGATCTGTCCCGTTCTCTGCACTATCGTCGGACTTGGACGATGTCCCGGAGGAAGAGGAGATCGCTGCCACCTACTGGCACGACAGTCCTGAATCTAATGTAGAACATCCGGCTTCAGGGACGGAATCCCAGTTGGGTTCTCCGTTACATGCAACAAATGCAGAGCCTTTAGGAGCACCCAAGTCTCGTTTGTCCGTCTATGTGACGGAAAAACTGTCTCTTAAGCTTTCGGAGGCGCTGGGTTCTCCGACCCTTCCTCAATTCCGTGAACATGCAGAGGCACCAGAGCAAGAGCGAGCGAGAAGTCAATCCTCTGGAAGACAATCGGCAATTAACCCGAAGCCTACCTATGAGACCATTTATGAAGCTTGGGATGCCGACATTGACTATTGTTATGAACATGCGGCGGAGTCAAATTCCAACTTCGATTGGGCACGGAAATCCCTGGAGGAGCCGCAACACGGCAAGGTCGAAGTTTCTATCACGATGCCTCTTGATGATTCGCTCCCTAGGGGCCAGGAGAACCGTCTACCCCTATCCGTGCATCATTTGAGTACATCCACCCTTCCGACTCCGGACTTGGACCCTAGTCCTTCCCGGTCTCTCCCCAGCTCACACTTCGCCTCGACTCCATCCACCATAGGCTACGAAGGTGAGCTGACTGCCTTGCAAAAAGATGGCGACTATTTCCAACCAGTCAGTTCTTCAATGTTTCCATCGGCTTTGGGAAAGAACATAACCCATGACACTTTGTACGAAGAATACCTAGCGGCTGATGCGGAATCAGATCGGCATTTCTCCTTCTGCTCGCAAGGAGTAATCCAACCCATGGAGCATCCTGTCTCCCCTCGCAGCAGCTTTTCTCCCATTAGCAAATGCAATTCTCAGGAGAGCCTAATTCTGTCTCGCGCTGCATCCATTGTCCGCAAGCATCGGTCTTCTGTGTCAACCGTGAGCGTTCCGGAGCTTGTGCACAGTTTGGCGAACAGCCGGGAATTGCCTCCCATGGAGCATGTTCCCTCCAGCGAGCGTCTGTCATCTGGATTTGGACGTCCCGACTCCGCCTCGCATCACCGCCAGACAAAGAGCCTGGCGCGGGAGTTAGATGCCTACCGAATTGATGGAAATACAGCCCCTGAAACAACAGGTCCGATGACTTGTGCCACCCCTTTCGCCCACGATCGAACCAGGTCCACGTCGGAGGTAGACTCAATTCCTCTAGTGGCCAGGGCTACCAAGGCGAGCGCTCATCGGAGAAAAGGAAGAACATCCTACTCTCTTTTCCCAACCCCTCCGATGGCTAACTCAAATGGGCCTTTGCCATCTTGAGGCTGACCATCTCTCTTGATTTCTTCCTCGTTTTTGTTTCCGCTATAACATAGACTTTTTTTTTTCTCTCGACGACTTGATGATTTTTTTTGGGTCCCGTTCTCTCGTTTTTCAGGGACATTCTGGTTTTTTTCTTTATTTTTTTTTTTTTTGGCGATTACTGTATTTGATGAATCCGTGAACTGTTCGGGGTAGACTTCGAATTTGCTGTCATTCACGACTCATTACCGACTTTCGTTAGCATCGTCTTGCATCTCTCAGCGACTTTTTTCACTGGTTTAAAAAGTGATGGGTGTTTTTGGCATATATGGAGGATTAGGAAAAGGGCTAGGGCTGGATTTCTTTTTATTTCTGATTTCAGTTGCACAAACAATCGTTCGGTTATTTTCCCATCCTAAACTGGTTTATTCCCAAGTATTGGTATCTTGAGTGTTTTTTTTATCTTATTTCTGTTTCATTTCATCCAGTTAGATGGTGTGAGCGAGGTCGATTCCGGCAATATACTTTTTTTTTATGTTGATTGACTAGAATGGTACAAGAGAGAGAGGGAGAGAAACCTCGTAGGATCAACATGAGTACATGAAGTGGAAGTTGTTATTATATGATGGTAAATATTTGGGGTTCACCGCCTTGGAACTTCATTTTGCCATCCTTCCCCACTCCCATCAGTGATATACTTCCTCATCTTCTTCTTCTTCATTCATATAATACTTCTTCCCCTTCACATTCTCCTTTTCTAGACGCTTGATGTGGTTCCCCCAACATCCACTCGTTTTTGTCTTCTGGTCTTATACATCATGACATCCCCTTCGCAGGCGTTGACAAAACGCCAAAGTGAAATGGCCCTGATGCCGCCACCACCACCGCCGAAACGAATCAAACGACCATCTACCGCCCTCGACGAAGATGTATACACTCAAGCCTTATCCGAAATCATTGCGCGTGATTATTTCCCAGGGTTATTAGAGGAAAAGATGAAACAGGAGTACCTAGATGCCCTCGACTCGAGGGACAAACAGTGGATCGCGACTTCGAAGAAGCAACTTACGGATCTGATGAAAACTCCCGGAAGAGCACGTACTCGTCAGGGCTCGGCCACGCCGGGTTTCGCATCGCAATTTACCAATACAGGCCAAGCAGTAGATACCCCTACCGGGTGGGGGGGAGACACGCCCATGTCGGTCATGTCAACACCCTCGTCAGTGGTCACGACGAAGGATCCCACGCCGGACGTGTCCAATCTCGGGCTGTTAGAGTTCCAGGCGAAATACACGAGCGAGGACAATGAGTCATTCAACAAGTTGCTGGACAAACAGAATGCAAAGCGCCGCGAGAAACACGCCTGGGTCTGGAGCGGAAACAAGATCCCTTCTGCAAGACAAATCGCTCATCACCGACGGGAAACCAAGCGCATCGAGGCCCAAGGTGGTCAGCATAACCAGGTGGTGGCCATCAAGACCGACCTAGATGCCCGACCAGCGAACCCCGATACGTGGAAGGCCGGACCCGCCAACTCCCTCATGTTCATGCCCGCATCGGTCGAGGATTCCTACGAGACTATTCACCAAAAGGCGGAGGCTGCGTCTCGACTAGGTCCGAAGCGCGTGGTCTATCAGAATACCCGCCTGCCGGACGAAGCCGGGAAACATACTTCGCACGAGTCAAACGGCCCTCCTCCATCCCCATCAATATCCGCGATCCAGGACGCCATTGCCGGTCGTCCCCGGGCCACCGAGACCGAAGCCGGATATACGGGAGGGGAGACGCCACGGGTCAATGGGTATGCATTTGTGGACGAAGACGAGCCGGAATGGCACACCACCCCCAGCACCGACAACGATTATTCGACCTCCCTTGATGATCTCCGCCTGTTAGGAAAAGCCAGCGAAACTCCAAATCCGTTCAATATCCGCGAGAACCGGAAGCGCGAAGATCTACACCACCGCATGGTCGACCGGGTGGGTCGCAACAAACGCGCCGAAAAAGCTGCCCGCGAGACGAGATCGCCTGTGACCCTAACCCCGCGGTTTGCCAGTAGTCCCCGTTTGGATTTCGGCATGCGTACACCCGGTATGGCTACCCCTGGAGGAGGAGCCTCGGGCAAGATGTTGACTCCGGCCGCTCAAAAACTGCTTCATCGTGTGGGGGGGAGTACTCCTCGATCAACGACGGGAGCGAGTGCATCATCAGGGTTGAAAAATATGTGGGGTCCTAGGAGGGCGAAATGAACATATGGTCTATTCTCCAAGAAAGAAAAGAAAGGGGGGCAGGGGTCGTGTGTGTTTTATAAAGCGTTTTGATAACATTGTCGGAGTAATAATAACTTGATACCATGGGTGAATTGAATTGGCGTTGCAACCTTCCATCGGCTTAAAATATACAAGGCCATTTTATCAGATATCTTCTAATTTAGCTCATCGCCAATAATAAACAGTGAACACAAGCGACCAATGTGGTCCAAGTAAAGGGTATCTATCTACATGCAGCTTGTTTTGTTCCAACATAACCACGCTCGCTGATATACAATGAAAAATAATAACCAAATTCACATAAACGAGAGAGAGAGAGAGAATGAGGGAGGGAGGGAGGGATAGAAACCCACTCAGGCTCAAAGAATAAGCCAAAGGGTCGAGATTGAAAGAATCGTCCACGCGTAGTATAGTGGTGACGAAGTCTGGTACAGGCTCTCCCCATGGCTCAAGAAGTAGGCAGCACCTAGGTAACTACACGTGATGTTACCATCGCCGTCGCGTTTTCCGTATGACCAGTCGAGCCATCGGCCCTCGGGGCATTGGAATCCCAGGACAGAGGGACACTTTTTGACTAGATTGTAGCAGACATCTTGGCAGGGAAGAATCTCCTTATAGGGGCCAGGATTTATTTGAGAGTCGATCAATGGGTTTCGGGACTTGCTGAATGCGGGATGGCCCTTCTGCGTGTTGTTTGTGCTAGGTTGGGTATTGTTGTCGAACGATTGCCCGACGTTTCGCGGGTGCAGAAACTCGGCTGGGTTGGAAAAGTCGGCGCAGCGTGGGATGGTCACGGCGCATAGCCACTGTTTATATGCGGTTGCGCATTGGTTGCAGTCCACAGCGAGGGAGTACCGGGTTTCGTTCGATGTATTGCACTGGACTTGATCGAGGGAGTAGGTGAAGTTTTTATACAAGCTCGCTGCGTGATCATCATAAAGAGTACGCAATTTGTCCACCTCCATATTCGGGTTTGAGGGCACTGCATACGCAACTTCGGAGCAAAATGACAAATCATACAGCACGGCACAATTGTCCTCTATTTTCAATCATTGTCAGCATCTCTTTCTACCACAGTCAATCGGTAGGGGCATTACCTGTTTTGGTGTTGAAGTTTCTTGGCATATAAACCGTTCCGCCTCCGCCAACGATGCCATTGCCCAACTTGACCGAGCTATCATCCCGAGCCAATATTCCAGTATAGGTGGAGGTCTTGTTTAGTCCCTTAAGATAGAACTGCTGTTTGGGCCTGTTATTGAGGCCCCTCGTGGTCATGCCTGTTTGAATGTTCTGATCGCCCTTTCTAATTTGAGCCAGGTTCTTCAAAGCGCAGTACGACCGTTGTAGGCCGTCAGTAGCTGTATTATTGACGTTGTTGGCAAATATGGTGAATGGAGTTGTCATGTTCATTAGCTCCTTATCTCCCTTGACGCCAAACTGGGATGCCGTGAGGTTGTCTGACGTGAGCAAGGCTGTATGGGTGTCTGCATCCACCAAGAAAAGGAACTCCTCGTGCTCGACCTTGTGGAACAAAGAGTCGATGGATACCGCAATCTGATAGGTATAAGACCCCGAATACTCTGTGCTGTTAGGGGCGGTGACCCCAATGTAGACATCGCCTTCGGCTTGCACATTGATGCCCACATAGCCCTGTTCGGCTGTGTGTAGCGCTTGATTCGAGCTATCTCCTCCCGGCCCAGGCTTCTGAAGCTTGTCGGATGTAGAAACATACAACTCCAACTGTGGTATTTTCTGGTCCGAACCAGTCTTCCCGGGGTCGGGTTTTGAGCATGCCGTCAAGGAGAGATAAAGAGGCTTCCAGCGCTTGGAGACGTCGTTTTTCTGTCCATCGGAACTATCGTTTGCTCTTTTCCCATCAACCACTTCCTTGGGGACATACCACCACTGTGTCTCGCCTCGTTTAACACCGCCGTCCTTGTATTGGTTATTGTCCAGAGCGGGGGCGCCATTTGGAGCCCGGCGGACCAGGTCCAACCCTCGTGCCTCCCCAGTGTCATCATCGGCTTTCTCAATAACCAATCCGTTGTATGATCCGAGAGGGAAGTCGATCAGTTGTGAGCCCTCATTGCTGATGGCAAGATTGCTTTGGTTCTCCGAAGGTAGAGAGGCGAGATCCGTGGTATCAGCGAAACCTTGGCTCGAGTCGGCGAGGGAGATAACACAATACAAGGCGATCGCGCTTACGGTTGCACCAAAGTGCAGATGTGAAATCTTAGGCCGCATGAATGCTCAAGTTGAATATGCGAAACTGAAGACTCAACGCAACATGAAGAACCCAAATCAACTCATTCATGGAGGGGGTTTTCGATGGGATGGGGCGAAGGTAAAAGCAATGAATGCAATGATGACTTTCCTTGCCGAATCGCGAGGGAAAGGAAGGAAATTTTGTGAAGGGTGATTGGTGATAGAATAATTTCAGCCAGTCAGTCAGTCATTCAGTTGTTAGTCACTTGCCACGTGAAAGATTCGATCGACACTAAGGACGCCCATTACAGGTTGCGATGGTAATGGGCGCATGGTTGATTCCGGTGGTGAGGATGTTTGGTCGGCCTGACTTTCTTAGTTACCGCCCGCATCACGTTTTCTTCCATACATAAGACAATAAATACCTACGTAAAATATTAGATTGATTAAATATACTCCTGGAAAAAAAAATATTCAATTATGCTCATGCTAAAACTATATACCATCCAAATATAAAAATAAATAAAAAGAATTACACACTAACAAATCTCAACATCAACAAATACTTAGTCCTCTCTCTCTCTCTGTCTCTCTACACAAGCCTGTAGAACCGAGCGGCCACACCGCTGAGAATAATCACGGCCAAAATGACCCCGAGAATGCCAAAGAACCACTCAAGGCCATCCGAGTTTTCTCCAGGCACATGAACATTCATGCCAAACAGACCACAGATTAGGTTCATCGGCACCAGCATCGTGGCAATAAGCGTCACCTTGCTCAGAACCTTGTTGACATGGTTCCCCAGAACCAAATTGGTCACATTCAGCTGTGCGAGGTAGTTGGTATGCGAACGGCTGAGCATCTTCTCGAAATGAGCCAGATTAGACATCATAGTAACCACGTGGTCTTGGATGTCGCCGAGATAGAGTCCAATATCACCACGCGGCGTCACCGAATACTGCTCATTGCAGCGTTTGGAGAACCCGCGAATAACATCCGCCTTTCCTCCGAGAAGGCGCATTAAGCTCATAACCTTTTTGCGCAGACCACCGATGCGTGGCAGAAATGATTCGAAATCGTCCATTCGAGCGATGAAGACGAGATCCTCAATGGCTTCCGATTCGACTTCAATATCCCGGATCACAGGGCCAAAACTGTCGACAATATCATCACTGTAAAAGAAGGTTAGCATCATATACATAATGAGATGCTGTACGTATTGTGTGGCAGGTTGACTTACATCATGGCATAACAGATCCAGTCACTACTGAGGGATAGATAGTCACGGAGCTTTCCAATTCTTTTGCGGACATTGGCAGCGTGGGGATTTTCGGTGAAGGAGAAGGACAAAACTCCATCGCGGAAAACCACCATGTAGAAATTCACAGGTTCCATGAATTCTTCGCTGGTCTTGTCGAGCTGATAGAATGTTCGGAAACAGACGAAGTAATACTGTTTGAATAACTCAACTTTTTCTCGAGCTTCCTGAGTCAGGATATCCTCGGTGGTCAGCGGATGAATGGAGAATGCCCTGGAGAGAGCCCCCACTTCATCTTCTGTAGGGTTCAAGACATCCAACCACCACACACCACCACCATCAGGTCCCAGCTGGAAGAGGTCGCGGAACGTGTCCCCGGGGAGGATTAGATCGCCTAATTCGGCCGCGTGCACGGTGCTTTGGGACTCAGATGAGAAAAAGCCGAATCTAGTAGGCTCGTTTTCGTTCTTCAGTTTGTCCAACCCATGTTCGTTAACGTTGCTGTCCTCAAAGACTTTCTCGGTCGCCTTGGACCCAATCCCAATGGAATCATCTGACGAGAGCTCGACGCTTGAAGGGCGCTTCCCGTCATTCTCACTCGAAGAGCGCGTATTGGAACGAAGGTCGTAAAAGACGCGCGGGTTCCGTGCCTGGGAGCTCAAGCTGTGCTTACGAATGGATGCGGACTTTTGGTTCAAAGCCACAAACTCCTCCAGTTCTTCATAGTCAATCACAGGAATTCTCCCCGGCTGCTCGTATGACGGGACACAGATGTCATCAGGGGAATCTAGTTGTATATCTCCAGGTTGTGGCCTGACCACACTGGCATTGCTGAAAGTCGGGCGACGATGATGTGTACCTCCAGAAACTGTGCGCTGAAGGATCGCCTCTAGGTCTGGAGGGGCATGGCTCTCCAAGGTATTTGCTCGTTCGCGGCGGCGAGGGTCCGCAAAAGCGTCGACTGAATTAGGCGGGGAAGTAGACCTAGCGGAGACCGATGACTCCCGCGATACATTTGCGATGTCTTGATGATTGCGGCTGAAAGTGCGGGTATGACGAACATTGGCAGCGGGATCGACCGAAACTCGTCGTCCTAAGCCAGTCAAATCTTTGACTGACCGATCATCGTCTACCACCGCCTGTTCAAAGTCCCGAGAGAAGGGACCAGATTCGCGGAGAGTATCTTGTATGTTCAGAAAATCTGGGCGCGGAGGTGTCTCCGTTGAGAACCCCTGTGGAGCAGTATGATGTCGGCTAAGTGACATATCCGGAGTTGCTTCGATGCGAGGCGGGCCATCCAAGTGGAAACGGTGGTCATCCAGTTCGGGAACTGGGGTGCTGAAGCGGGTCAGGCACAACTCCTTTTCGGATCTCGGGGAGTCCGACATGTTGGAAATATTGACTAGTGAGTGTATAATATGAGAAACTTGAATAGGCCAAAACTAGGCTGGGCACAGCAAAAGAACGCTCGGCGTCTTTCTCCCTCAGAAAAACAACGATGGGTGAACAAGTCCCGGTAGGGTAATTGCTTCTCCATCCATCAGCCAGACCCCTCGCAAGGGCCTGGCATTACCGATGCACTTCCGTGCCAGCTTTGAGGTTGTCGGGAATGATAAACCACGTTAAGGGGGTCTGGTGTCGCCCCCGCAGAAGACCCTGAACTTTGGGCCCAGAAGAGGGTGGATGAAGGAGGACTGAGTGTAGCGAAGCCCCGCCAACTTGACTGAGTAGTGTGAATGGAAGCGCTGTTGGTCCAGGATTGCCTGGAAAAGCGAGGCGAATGCAAAGAAAATGCTCTTTGGCAAAGGTCCTGCAAGTCACCGCCGAAGTTTTGCCTGCGACGTAAAAAGTTTGGCAATTGACGAAGAGGGTCCTCAAAACCTCGAAAGGGAGTCAACGACGGACCAGACAGACGAATTTAAATAGATGTATGTTAAGGATGGTATGTGGCGGAGGTATTTCCCTTGAGAAGAAAAAACCAATTGAGGTCAAACTCTGATGAGGTTGAGATGAGACGAAGAGCCGCTGCCGAGAACAGACACACACCGGCCAGTCGTCAATACTGCTGACTAACCCTGAACAACAGGGGGGAGGGAAAAAAAAAAAAAAAAAAAAGGAAAACCAGAATTATCAGAAAAATAATTTGTTGTGGTTAATAGAAAGATAAGATTCGGAGAAATAAAAGGTTCTAATACCCAACAATGTCCACCTAGAAAGGTGAGTTGAGACGATGACCAAGAGAGGAAGAAGAAGAAAAAACCAAGAAAAAAGAGAGAGATGTGAGACTCGGAGGTTTTATGGAGGGAAAAAAATACTCAAAAAAGAGGGGCGGCTACGAATTTCCGCCAGACCAAACGTTGTTTTAGAAAATTTTACAAGCTGAAAAAGGAAAGAAAGGGAAAGCTAAAAGCAGTGCTAGGATTGTTTCGGTGGTTCTCCGTTACTCAGAGGCAAAAAAAGAGAGCAAAAAGTGGCCAATTACAGTGGCAGAATAACAAGCAGACCGACTGATTCGGTTGTATATACCGCACCACATGGACATGCATGAAGAAGCAATTGTAATTGATTCCTTCGGTTGAAGTACTCGTTGGTGATTCTTCTTATCATTCTCTCCTTTTGTTTTTTTATTTTATTTATTTTCTTTTTCTTTGAATCGAGATAGGGACAAGAAGCTAAGCTAAATCTTGGCTAGTCCTAGTTAGTAGGTGGCGAACATACGACGTATACTATTTTTACCCACCTTAGCAAGATTAGTTACCTCTTCTTACGTTCAACATTTACCGTGTATACATAAGTTTTATTATGATGATTGTCATTACTTCCCCCCCCCCCTTCCTTTTTATTTAAAAACAAAAATAAAATAGAGAGAGAAAAACAGCTCATCATCATGATGACTCGTCCTCAAAGCCGACTACCATCCTTGTTATCAGGGGGGTCTTTGCACCGCATGCTGGGTGGGACTAGGTTGCTGCAGGAGAGTTATAAAATAATATTAAGGGTAATGATCATGAGAACCGATGACTGATGACTTGTCGCCCTATAAAAACTTTATGTGACATCGATCAGATCAGAGCTTGGCTTTTTTTTTATTTTTTGCGACCCAAAAAGTCTAAGTTGACATTGTGATTAAGATTACTGAGTTTCTGGTTGATTATTTAATTATGTATTTTTCTCTCTCCCACTTTGCTTAACCCCCGAGATCGGCCGCCCCCGGATATTTAATTTTTTTTTTTTTTTTAATATTTAATTTTTTTTTGCCAAGAAAATTACCAGTCATATCAACCATCACAGCTTCAAAGCAACCCTACCCCTCTATATCAACCATAAACCTCGATTTTGGTCTTGACTCAGAAACTATTCTGCCTTACTGGCTATCCAATTGGTTCGCCATTCTACCACAGACTCCAGATCCATCTGCAATTACTGCATCTCTCCTCCCCTCTTCGTTTCTTCCGGCAATGGCGTCGTCCTCATTTGTTATCCGAACGCCGTGTTCCTCCGCGAACATCGGCCCCGGTTTTGATGTCATCGGCCTGGCACTGTCCCTTCATATGGAGCTCCATGTTACCGTCGACACTTCCAAATCATCCTCGCAGCAACCTCTGAACTGTGTGATTACGTATGATGATCAAAGCAACAGCTCTGAAAAGATCAGTCTCGACCCCGAGGTCAACCTGATCACCCGCGTAGCCCTTTACGTACTTAGATGTCATGATCAGAGAGCCTTCCCCGCCGAGACTCGTGTGCATATCGTAAACCCTATTCCATTGGGTCGCGGTCTGGGATCCTCTGGCACCGCAGTGGTTGCTGGTGTGATGTTGGGAAATGAAGTAGGTCGTCTCCAACTTAGCAAGGATCGGCTGCTGGACTATTGTTTGATGATTGGTAAGTTCCTTTTTTTTTTCCCTTATCTTCTGTTGCTTCGTTTTTCTAGTTTTCCAGAAAGAAAGAAAGAACGAGGAAGATCAAGAATAGATCAATTATATCGTGAGCTCATTCTCTAACATCACAATAGAACGACACCCTGATAACGTGGCTGCTTCGCTCTTTGGCGGGTTTGTCGGAACTTATCTCAATGAACTTAAGCCAGAAGATGTAGCCCGCACAGAGATCCCTCTGAGTGAGGTTCTTCCCTCCCCGGCTGGAGGAATTGACACGGGGAAGCAACCCCCAGAGCCGCCCCTTGGAATTGGTCATTACCGGAAGTTTCAGTGGGCCAAGGAGATCAAGGCCATTGCAATCATTCCGGACTTCGTGGTTCCGACGGCAAATGCACGAAATGTCCTTCCGGCCACATATTCAAGGGCCGACATTGTGAGTTTTTCTTCCTAACCATGTGGAACGTGGGAACTCTGAGCGCTGATGCTGGAAATACCTGCAGGTTTTCAACTTACAACGTGCTGCCTTACTTCCCGCAGCCCTGGGCACATCGCCGCCTGACCCAGATATGATCTATCTGGCCATGCAAGACAAGATTCATCAACCGTACCGAAAAACTCTGATCCCTGGCCTGACAGAGATTCTCCAATCGATGACTCCCACCACACAGCCCGGCCTCCTCGGCATTTGCTTATCGGGCGCGGGGCCAACGATTCTGGCTTTGGCCACAGAGAACTTTACCGAGATTGCTGATCGGATTATCGCCCATTTTACCTCCAATAACATCACATGCCGGTGGAAGCTGCTGGAGCCCGCTCAGGAAGGTACAACGGTCCGTTACATTTAAGCATTCCTGTTCACGGAGGTGGCCATTTTGTTTAATTCGGGCTTACAAGGTTATATAACGGTGGAGGGGGGGCTTTAAGGAGAATCACGGCTGAGCAAAATATATGGAGATCTATATAGAGCATTAGTGAGATTTTTTGTATAGGATGTGTGTTTTTCGATAGGGTTTGCCTCAGCGAAGGGGCCGCAGAAGAGTCAATTAGCATAAACCATCCCTTGTTGTTATCTGTTTTCTAGTTTGCCTATTCTCTTACTTTAGTATTTAAATTAAGAAGTATTAAGAAGTATTAAGAAGTATTAAGAAGTATATCTAATGACGTGAGTGGACAAACACCTTGAAATCAGGATACATCCGGTAATGATGGTCAACCCCCCCCGGTAAACAAGTGGGCAGACGTCATGGGCGATTATTTATAATACTATACCTATCTAGTTGCGTAGAAATCAGTACCTAATAGCCCGTGCTGCTGGAAGTACAGTACATACAGTACACAGTACTACTTGTTGGTGGTAGTACAGTACATCTTCAGGCCAAGGCGGTCAGCCAACTTGGCCTTCCGCGTCACTCAACGGAGATCATCATCATCAACAACCCTTCAGAGCGATTAGAACCGCGATCATTCAAAAAGAATCCCATCTGATATTATTACGTATCAGTACTTTCAAATATCAACCATGGACGATATTCTCGCACCTATCCAGGATGCGTTCGAGGGCCAAATTGTGAGTTTCGACTGCACTGATTTTAGCTGAACGCTTCCAGCCACCTATGCGCGTTTACCCCAGAATATCTCAGCAAATGCTAATTTGGCAATTTGTTTATACGCATAGGACTTCCATGGTCAACGTATAGCTGAAATCATCTCTACCGTATTGCTTGTAATCTCTGGCGTAAGTTCCTCTTGCCTCTCTACATGCATCTTTTTATGCCGCACTGTTTTACACTCATTGCCTATGCTGACTGTTTCAAGGCCGTCGCTTTTCTCGTCGGATTCATCTATCAGGATATCCACCTGACGCTCTGGGTTGGGTTGGCGGGTACTCTCATCACCGGATTGACTGTCATCCCTCCTTGGCCTTTGTATAATAAAAACCCCGAGAAGTGGCTGGTCCCGAACCCGGGCGTTGGTGGTGGTGCTGGGATTGTGGTGGATGGGGTCAAGGTTGCGTGAATAGATAGAGTGATGTTCACTGGAGGACTGGACATGCAGGTCTTCACAATCAAGTTCGCTTATTCGTCTGAGACTACGAGAATTCAAGGACCGTGTACACCGCCAAAAACATGGTAGAAAGACGTAGGAGGAAAGGAAAGAAAAAGGCAAATAAATCAACGCAAAGGCCCAGAACGCCGACTGCACCCAGCCCATGAGCATCTCGTAACTCAAGGAAGATTGTATCAAAGCAACGGTACCATATCAGTCGGGTTTGACCGATCTCCACCTCCCTCGAAGACTCGTGGTTTACCGGCCGTACTTTTGGAATTCCCAGTCTCGGTTGTCAAGCGGACAAACTTGACGAGTCTTCAGCCAACGGGATATGCAATGGAAATGGAAGGCGTGCTGTGGAAAGGAATAAGAAAACTAGTGTTAGCATGCCACCTTGCTTCGCAAGATATGAGAGGAGACGACTTACATTGCAAATTCCCCAGGCGACCGTACACTCCTCGGTTGTAGACGACCCTTGATTCGCTTGACATTCAATACCTGAAGTCCTAGTGTCAGTTGTGATTCCGTAATTGAAGAGAACCATTCAGACATACAGAGGTCCATGATATGGTTACGGCAGATTGCGCAATTGTCGACGACGATATCCCAAGCCCACAAGGCCACGGCATTCCACTGGCAAAACACATAAGTCAGAAAAAAAAACCGATCTTCCATATTAAAGGAGTACCCTTTTAAGTCATTGCATAAATACCTTCTTCACTTCGAACCTCTTCTTGCTGTCACTGGCTCCTTCTGAAGTCTTGGACACTACCTTTCCCTTGGATGATGATCCAGCGGCAGCTTCTTTCATCTCCACGTCTGCCATTTTTGTTTTTCTTTGTAATTTCGTAACAAATTAAACCTTAGCTTCTTTGTTTGTGTGTCTTGAATTTCGTCGTTTGGCGTAGAAGACTGGCGGTACTTGTAATCAACCCTCGGAAGGAGGGGTACTGGTGTGTGTATTGATTACGTAGCTCGAGGGGGGTAAGATGGGTGGAAGATGGCCTTGCGGTGAGGAATGCGAGAAAGGATGTGGAGGGGATTCGGAAGAGTTGGTGACGAACGATGCCTCCAAGGTTGATGGTAGTAGTAATACCTAGTAGGTAGGCCTAGGTAGTAGTAAGGACCTCCCTGGACTTTGCTCTGTTTGCTTTCGACTCCAGCTGGACAGTGGCGGCGGCGACTGGCGGAGGTTGTCGACAGAACGAGAGGACGCCCAACTTAGTCATCGCCGATCCCCGCCCCAGGCAGCCAGCCCAGTCTGCCTTCCCGTTCGTTCAGTCATTCATTCACTCACATCATCCTCCCTTCCTAAGATCGGCTCACTTCTTCCATCCTCCAACCAACTTCCCCAATGTCCTCTTATCATCATACCATGCCCCTCACCTCACTTCTGACTTCATCTCTTCGTGCACCCATCTAGCTAGACCGTGAGCATGCCCAGGAGTTCTGACTTCATTTCTTTCTCAAGTTCTTTGATCACCCACTCTTAATCGACCACCCAACTCATTCTATTCTCTCGCCAGATAGTTTTGTCACTTTGCCCAACATATATCCACGGCATTTCCTGATCTGCTCTTGTTGTCACATCTGATTATCAGCGATTTATACATTTAGTGGAGACTGCTGGGCAGTACTTTGAACCATCCTGATTCCTACCTAGCTTTTGCTTTTGCTCGGGCGTGGTCATCCGCTTCTTAGTCGTTGTTTTTTGCTTCTCAACTGCCTGCTTCTTTTCAAGTTACTTTTCAAAGGCTGCCTATTTATTAAGCCGAACTGTCGCAATGTCGACCCAATCTCCTCCTCTAATGCCCAAAGGGCCCCGGAACAATCGCCGCAACCCGAAGAAAAACACGACCCCTTCCACGCAGAATGTCGCTGCGCTCGCAACACCTCCATCGTCGCCACCGAGGAACGTGAGCCCAGGTGAAACGGCTACTGACTCTTCAAACAATGCGCACCTATCCAAGAAGAAGAATGTCCGCTCCAATAAGAAACCGCGGGACATATCGAAACCCTCACCAGCTCATAAAAACGGGCATCAATCTACTTCTTCGTACCCCAATAGCACCATGACGCCTCAAGTCAATAGCCCGCACTATGCGGGCCCGACTTTCCACGCTTCTCCAGCACCCTCTGCGCTCCCCATGCCGAGTTTCTTCTCGAAATCCATACCCCACTCCGACAATGCGCCGACGCTAGAATCTGATAATGATGGGTTTGACGTCGGAACTGATGTTGATACCACACCATCGAAGCCGAAATCACGCCCTCTTTATACGGATGAAGCCCCCAAGGCAACTCCCCTTGATTTTCTATTCAGGGCTGCGGTCGAAGCCAGGAGCTCGCAACCACAGCAGCGAAGCCCTGAGCCGTACAATAAGCCTCGCTCTCCTCAGACAGATTCGAAAACTCTCCAACAGCGCAAACAGTCTGGTCCCCCTAATGGCGCATTGCCGCTAGACAGGGAGGGTTATGATGCTCGAAATTCGCATATCGGTCCATCGTTTGCCGCATCATACAAAGATCGTATGGATGCTTTGCGGGCCACACCTTCTCCAAGCGCACCGGAATCCGATGAGAATGAGCGGAAGCTGAAAACGGAGGCTCTGAAGAGTTTACTACTTAATCCCCGTCCCCAACGACCTTCATCGGCATCAACTACCGTCAATAATCAATACAGTAATTTCAACGAAGGTCCAGGTGCCAGATCCAATGTGCCTCACTTCGCAACTCCTCTGAGGTCCGGCTCTAGACCCTCGTCTGCAGCCTCGCCCGGTGTACCTTTTGAACATAACCAGATGACCGGGTCATATTCGCCACTTTCTCGCCTGCACTCGAGCAGCCCTCATCAAACTGGGGCTCACAACTCAGCTCTTCGGAAGGAAGTGCTGTCATCGATCTCCATTAACCCGGCTTCCCCCCCGCCTCATGCCCGATATGAGCAGTCCAAACCACCAAACGAGTTTGAAAAATATCCAAACCACTCCCCTGCCTTTAATCGGTCTCCTGCATCACGGACCATATCGGGCAGTCCACCCTCGCAGAATACGGACACGAAGAAAATCGAGGACGATTTACGCAGAATTTTGAAACTTGATGTGAATTCGGGATTTCCATCTAGCAGTATGCAAAGCTCATATGCTTGAGATACTTCGCTCTTTTCTTTTCCTCTCCTTTTCCATCTTCTTTCTCCTCTTTGTTATTTCGTCCTTCCGTCTTCTCGCCCTCGCCCTCGTTTGCTTGGGTTCATTATGTTGTTTCGCTTAAACAGAGAATATTCTTGTGAACTCACGTTACTCTTGCAGTAACCGGGTATTCCTCGCGGTTTAGCCTCCGGTTTTTTTTTTTTTTTTTTTTGGTTTTTTCCCCTCTTTTTCTTTCTCCTTGTTTTTGGCAGGGGCCTTGCCCTGACTTTTTCACTTTCCTTTGTTCGGATGCAATCTTATTATGGCACTTTATTCCCCATACTTCCATTTTCTTTCATTCTAGGTTTCCTGGTGTTTCCTAGACCGTCGATATCGAAAGCGGGACTTATTTTGGCTGGAGGGGTTATTGGCCTTGAAGCAAGACTTTTATAATCCTAGTTTGCATTGAGTCTGGTGTACGGTTGTCTTTCGAGTGTTCTTTCGGGGGGTATCAATCGGGGTGATTTCCTTGAATACCAGGTTCGAGGGTGCGGAAACAGTCTTTTCAGAACATCTATTCCGCGTATTGCATGCAATGTTCTGCTTTATTCATGCTTTTTTTTTTTTGTTGTTCCCTGTGTTATCTACATCGTTACCATGCTGCCTATGAAGGTAACACGGGTATTCTGTCTTTCTTTCTTTCTTTCTCTCTTTTCTGCACATTTGATTATTCGGGCAGTCATCTTTGTTTTGTTTTTGTTTTTCTCATCAAGGTGAACGTCGGATGAAACATCAACGCGTGAGGATATTCTATTATGTTGTATGTGTCTTCAATCTTGTTATTCAGCCTAGCACGAAGTCATCTCGCTCAGATTTGTCTTCATTAACTGCTTAGGCGTTCGTGATATATCGGCGGGTTGTTGAATCCTTCATTTACTATTCGGCTGATATCTCTATCGGCTTATGCGCTCGTTAACAATCTAATATTTGTTTGATTATTCTAAACACTAAGCTTTTCTCCCTTGGCAAAGTCGGGGCTGTAATTACAGATATCAAAGTGACTGGGCAGGGTGTTATTCAATACACGTAATTCATAAGGTATCGACTGGTTTGAGCGATAAGGTACATTGAGGTGTGAGCTGTAGGTATCTTAACTAACCGGTGCATAGGACTCAGGAAATATAACACGTGATATTCTCCTTATCCTTCGCTCCTTCCTTATATCGGTATTACTGGGGTATGGCAACCTCGAGTGCTGGATTGCTCGTTAGTTACTAGCCAGTTACTAGCCAGGACGGTACAACCCCGGTACCTACCGGGTAGTCACTGCTGCAGTCCAGAACCTGAATGGAAGCCTGGTGGGTTAAGCGACGCCAACGGCGAGTGGCTTCGGGAAAGTGGCTGCCCCCACTCCGTACTACAAGATACACCCCCCGAAGGTCAGTCACTTCTCTGTACCTGCTGAGAAAGGAACGATTAGCTCCGTTCTATTTTGTCCGTTTATCTACCATGAGTGGATGGACTCTCTCGATTCTGGTGTAACCTATTTTATCCTCTTTTGTAGACAAATGTACTATCCTTGAAAGAGGAGAAGGAGAACAAGAGAAGGGGAGAGAGAAAAAAATTGAGAAACCAGGTACCTAGTGGGAGAGTGGATGAAAGACAGTCAGCGTTTAATTGAATGTCGATTATTATTAACAAGAACGCCACCAGTGAAATAACCTCGATCTTGGAGATCCACCGTTGGCGTTAGCCTTTTAGTCCCGAAACCAATCCCGTCAAATAGAAAGTATTACATGTGGATGGTAATACCGTATTGACTGTCTCTTAACCATGGATCCTTGTCCACTTTCATTTATGAGAATAGGTGGAATTTCAGGGGGAAGAGAATAAATAAAGTTAACTGGAATAGAATAAGGCGTCAATGCTAAAGAGTATTACCAGGAACTGTGAACTGCATCTCAGGGTAGTGCTAATAATAGTACCTATCTTCCATGGACATACATACTTGGGCGGGTCAAGTCAAGGGATGAACAGAGGAACGACAAGGTAAGGCACCTAATTATATAGACTGAATAATAGTCCCATATATAGGCACATATATACATCATACACACATACATAAACGGCAAGCAAGGTCCACCTCTTGGATATACCTAATAATGAAGTCAATTCAAAAAAGAGGAAAAAGAGGTTGGGTTATGAGTTGGTACATACCACTCATTGCTTTTCCGCATTGGTTCCAAATTTTGGCTGTGAACGGAAAAGAGGCTGGTCAGTATGACCTAGTTGGAATGTAACAAAGTATGCAATTATTGTTGTTGTTGCTGGATATCATCATACCTCTACCTACCTACTATTGATTGAATCCGGTTATTTGTTGCTCTTGTGACGTAGAGAAGGTAACCGAATTGATTTTTTTATTCTTTGAATACAACAATCTCATAGTAATAACGACCTTACTATAGGTATTAATTTCTATACATAAAATACTAACCTATTATTAAATAGTCCAAGAAACAAGGCATCCGGTAAGAACGAAATAAAAATACGTACTCTGTACAGGTACGGAACCACCATCATCCCTGGTTCCGGGCGGTTTTCCCAGGGGGTCGCGAGAGGAACGAAGCGTGGATGCGCTCCTCACAAACCCACTCTCCTTCACACACTAATCCAACTAATAATAAGACGGAGAAGATTAAGGAGAAGAACAATAAAAACAAGGAGGAAAAGAAAAAAAGAGAAAAAAAAAAAGATACCGTCGATATTCGACGAGGGAGACCACCGACGAGAGCAACCGATCTTCATCATTCCTGCTTTCTTGTCCGTTTTTATCTTCCTTGAGGTCATCAATCATTTATTATTCATTCCTCCATCTTAATTACTTACTCCAGCTCTCTCGCATTCCCCCCCTTCTTCACTAATACTCATACTTCTCTCTCTTTGTTTCTCTCCTCTCTCTCTCTCCTCACACTTTTCCCACCAAATTACCCACTTTTGTTTCCCCCCTGCAAAACCCTCGCCCCATCACTTCGACTCTTGCCTCCCTTCCTGTCCTTCCGCTGCTGATCAACTAGCGTTTCGATTGATCCTCCTCCCGTTTGCCCCCCTGCGACATTTCCCAAGGAGTCCGATGAGCTTTTGTTCCTAACCTCAACAAAGCCCTCGACGAGAAAATCGGTTACTTATCATCGTCGTTTTCGTATCCGTCGTCACTCCGCAGTTGTGGTTGTGTTTAAAGAGTTACTATCATGGCGAACGCGTATGTGCCTCCCTCTCTATCTTCTGGCGCCATCAAAGATCTGCGTCTTTTCTTAGCACGAGACGGCTTTAGATATTTTGTTCGCTGACTTCTCCAACAGCGTCGGTTCAGCATGGCGCTCTTTCTGGCATACAATGACTTCTTACGATCGTCATGCGTCCCACGATTCACCTTATCGAACGGGTAGACATGTACCTCTCAGCCAAAGTCGACACGAGCCTCTCACCTCGATTGCAACCAGTGCCATCGACTCGCGTGCGGATCTCACGGAGACCTATGAAGATGAACAACCCAAAGCCTCCACGAGCTCTAACTCGAATGGCTGGACTGGCTCCCCCACCGGAATTGGCTCCCCCAATCGCCCATACTCCCCGGGAATGCGATCGCTTACCTCCCAAAAGCGACAGTCCACCGACCAGGGCACCGATAGTGCCCCGGAGATCCAAATGCAGAGTTTCCATGATGGCGCTCCCCCGCCTCCTCCCGTTCCCCATTCCTGGAGGAAAATCGAGCGGTGGTTGGAGAATAATTACGAAGAACTTTACGATAATCTATGTGAGGGTTGCACACAAAACGATATCAACGAATTAGAGCATGAACTGGACTGCAGTCTACCCCTGGAAGTACGAGAATCTTTAATGGCCCATGATGGACAGGAGCGCCCGGGTTTACCCACGGGAGTCATTTTTGGGTGCATGCTCCTCGACTGCGAGGAGATTGTCCAGGAGTGGAAGAACTGGAGGACCGTCAATGATGAATATTTCAACTCTCCCAGCATGATGAATCCTCCACTTCCACCAAAGACTCCTGCAAGCTCGTCGTCCGCTGCCCCGCCTTCCCAGGGCTCCAATCCGCTGTGGAGACAGGATCTCCTTGAGCGACAAGACTCGCAGCCCGCCGGTGCAGTACAAAAGGCCTACGTTCACCCCGCGTGGATCCCCCTTGCCCGTGACTGGGGTGGTAACTGTGTCGCAATCGACCTCGCCCCGGGACCTGCAGGCAAATGGGGTCAGGTCATTATATTTGGTCGCGATTACGATTGCAAGTATGTCATTGCAAGGTCTTGGGCTTCATTCCTTGCTACGCTGTCCGATGACATCTGCAGCGGCAAGGTCCATGTTGATGAAGACTCGAACGAGCTCAAGCTTCTAGAATTCAAGGCCCAGGGCGTCGAACCTCCTTACCTGGAAATTCTCCGTTGGAGGACCGACCAGAAGTATGGTCGTAAAGCCCCGCGTCGCAAGGGTCCTAACGGACTTGGTCTGAGCACGGGTGGCAAGTCTGGCAAAGAATCGCCGTATGGCAGCCCAACTCCAAGTGAAGAACGGGGAAGATCTCCTCATCGCTTCCCCAACCGCGGGTCTACTCAAAGCCCTAAGACTCCGTTCGGAATTTCAAGCCCGCTCGCTCGTGTCACCGAGGAAGCCCCAAGCCCTGTGCATACCAGTGCAGAAACTGAGCTACCAGATAACAGGCCGAAAATTGATACCAGAAATACCCCAACTGAAGACTTGATGGAGGTGGCAACACCCCAAATTTCAGGGAAGGAGAATGAAGGCATTCCGGACAAGGGAGATGATCAAAAGCCATCCGAAACAGAAAAGACGCAAAAACGAGAATCTAATCAAAGTGCGGCTGGTGGTGCTTTGGATACCGAGGTCTTGGGTGAAATGAAGAATGTGGCTATTTAAGGCAGAATCGAGCACTTTGATTTCCCCTCTATGAGCGTCTTGTTTCCGTGACCCTTATATGACGGACTCTTGTTTTTTCTTCTGGTTTTTGTATTCTTCGCGATTAAGATGAATCTGGCGCCCCTATTGAGCTGATGGACTTCTTTGAAACTTGTATAAATTCTCATTATTCTCTGTGGTGTCTGTGGTAATTTTCTGACTCGGCGAGAAGAAGCCTTTGTTTCTTTTTCTTTTCTTTCCTTTTTTTTTTTTTTTTGTTTGCTTGGGATGGTAACCGTGACCTTCTTATCCATCTGCCTGTAATTTTATCTCCATGATTATGCAGCATTAATCCATTGTCAAACTCAACCTTTCACATCCACAGTACTCTTCGTTCAAGGGAATTTTTTCTTTTAACTTTTCCAAAATTGCTACAGCAGGAGCCTCATGTCGCATCCAAGAGGAAGTGAACTCCGCTTCAATTCGGTAAAGGACTCCTTAATGTTGCGTCATATTGCACAAGTTCAACACACATCCTCGTACGATGGCTGAAATCGATAGAAACCCTTATGTTGCAGGACATTATTCCGAGGGAGATAGTGATAGACTATCTTGATCTGGGACATAGGCCATTATGCCGAATACGAATCCTGGTGGGCTCGTGGTCTTGTATAATGAAGCAATGGCGCTTCTGTCCCGTTTGGAAGGTGGGAGGAGGTGGGGGGGGAGAAGGGGGAGGGGTCGTAAAAATATATATATTCATTCGATTCAATCCCAGTCATCGTCGTCGTCATCCTCATGAATTCGAGCACGGCCGCTTCGAATGGTCCGTCTCCCACCACCCCGCTGTTCTTCATCACTTCCTGGGTCCGAAAAATCGGAGTCATCATCCTTGGCTTTGAATCTTGATTGTGCCAGGATACCTGACAATAGAAGCCTTTTTTCGAGAGTTGTTGTGCTAATTCCATTTGTCCCGTCGTTCCCACCTAAGCCAATGCCTTCGAATCCAAGAACCCGCTCGACCGCAATCCCATCCTTGAAGCCAATCACGCAAGGAAGGACTCTGATCTTCAGTTTCTCCACGATAAAGGGTGTGTTCCGGACGTCTGCGCGTGCAAAGCGTACTTCGTGGTGATGCGTGGCCAACTCCCGCATATGATCATCCATCGTGGCGCAGCGCGCAAAGTCCGGGTGCGCAAAGTGAATCACACACCGGTTGATCTGAGTGGTGATGTCCAGTAAAACCTGGTCACTATTCAGGGTTGGATACAGGCCGTCTTCGACGATTGTCGTTGTTGGAACCGATCGATTGTTTTTGGCTGATGCGAATTCAGCGTTCAGTTGTTCGACACGCTGGGCGCGGTAAGCCGAGTCATCTTCGTTTTCTAGCGATTCGAGGAGCGCGTCGACGTCCTCCTCATCGTCGAGGTCTCTTGCGGACTGCTGGGGCGCGACGTTGGAACTCATTAGGCGATGTGCAATGACAAGTTGGTTTTCGGCGGAGGAGAATTGTGAAAGATATATTTGGAACTTTAATAATTAATGTGATGAAATGTTAATTGACAGATAGATTTCTCCAGGCGCACGGGGGAGAATTAAAGGGTGGAGGTCAATTAAGAGAGAGAGAGCGAGACAGAGGGAGGGACAAAGAGGGACCCCCCAAAAAAAAACCAAGATGGAGGGGGAGGAGATATTCTCCACGTTGGTTATGTTAGGTATGTAAGTATATGTATGTATGTATGGATGGATGGATGGGTGTAATACATGTATCCAAAGGGTACACCGATACTTCCTTGGAGAGGAAGTCCGTTAAGTATCTCTATCGAGTAACATGATGTCTCAGTTATCTTTCATGATTAGATTTTTCCATTAAACCCGAATTATTATTGTGATATTTCAACGGAGTACCTGAGAACTCAGGAATGTGTCTCACCTTACCTAATCCCATGGTATTTTTGATTGTATGCCGTTCGGAAAGTTTGCCGCTTCCGGGATCCCTCAATCAGCAACTCTTCTGGACTGTCTCACTTCTCCCCTTCTCTTTCTCTCCCTCCTTCTTTTTCTCCCTCGTCTTTTCTAGCATCTTATCTTATTCTTCTCGTCTTTGATTCTTGACGCTCATCTTCGTTGTTCTGTTGAAATTTGGTGTGTCCCTCTCTTGGGATTATCCCCCCACCCCCCTTTTTTCGCCCGTTTTTTACCCAGGTCTATTTTCGGTGCTTAAACCAAGCCTTTTTTTTTTGATCGCCCCGTGTCTGTTCGGTCTGGCCTCTCGACTCCCTTTCATTCTATGTTCTTACATCTTTAACTCTCAACACTCGAAACGACCAACATAAACCCGTCAAGATGGTGGAAGACAAAAAGACCGACGATTACACGATCGAGATGAACAAGATGGACCAGGGGAGCAAGAATTTTGAGGCCGCCACGCCTCCTCCCCAGCCCAAAAGTTCCCAGGCCAACGCGATTTCCAACAGTCCAATCCTACCGGTGCTCGCATACTGTGGATCGTCCATTCTGATGACTGTTATGAATAAATATGTCCTCTCCGGCCTGGATTTCAACCTCAATTTCTTCCTCCTTTGCATCCAGGTATGTGACTAGAACTGCGACCAACATTCAATACGCCTATCACGCGACAAACCGAGTTCGAGCTGACCCTCTTCCTTTCACGTCGCGTTTAGTCTATTGTGTGTATTGTCGCGATTCAGACTTGCAAGACTTGCGGCCTCATCACTTTCCGTGATTTTAGCACCGACGAAGCCAGAAAATGTGTGTAACCCCAACCCGACCTCGTGCTTACGTCCAAGATGATCTGACCATGGTCTAATTAGGGTTCCCGATTACACTGCTTTTGATTGGAATGATCTACTCGGGCTCCAAGGCGCTCCAGTTTCTCTCGATCCCCGTCTACACGATCTTTAAGAACTTGACTATCATTCTCATCGCTTACGGAGAGGTGCTCTGGTTTGGTGGCTCTGTCACCGGTCTCACGCTGTTCTCCTTCGGACTCATGGTCCTGAGTTCGCTCATTGCCGCATGGGCTGATATTAAACATGCTGTTGAATCCACTGGTGATGCCACCGCCAAGGTTTCGACCTTGAACGCAGGATATGTCTGGATGTTGATCAACTGCCTCTGTACCTCCTCCTATGTCCTAGGAATGCGGAAGAGGATCAAGTTGACCAACTTCAAGGATTTTGACAGTATGTGCTTCTTTTTTTGTGTCCTCCGTTCACGGGAGAAAAATACCTTTTTCTGACGAATTGCCCTCTCGCAGCCATGTACTACAACAATCTGTTGTCGATTCCTGTCCTCATTGTTCTGACCGGCCTGATGGAGGATTGGTCATCTGCCAATGTCAACCGCAACTTCCCCCCACTTGAGCGTAACAACATCATCTTTGCCATGATTCTTTCCGGCATGTCCTCGGTATTCATCTCATACACCTCCGCCTGGTGCGTCCGTGTTACATCTTCAACCACCTATTCGATGGTGGGAGCCCTCAATAAGCTTCCGATCGCAGTTTCCGGCTTGGTTTTCTTCGATGCCCCTGTGACCTTCCCCAGTGTTTCCGCCATCGGTGTGGGCTTTGTTAGCGGAATTGTCTACGCTGTCGCCAAGATTAAGCAGAGTGCGAAGCCCAAGACTGGCGTTTTACCCCTTTCCAACCCCCTCGTTAGCGCCAGCAGCCAGAGCATGAGAGACTCACTGCGGTCTTGAATTTGCTTGATTGAAAAGAGAGAAGAAGAAAAAGGACCAAATGCATCGAATCTAGCGTGTGGCGCATAGGGGTATCCGACCAGTCAAAGATAGTTTGTTCTTTTCGGACCCGTCTTAAGGATGGCCAGAATCTACTCGCATCTGACATATGGTCTGTTACTCAGGTTCGGCCTGCAGCTGCAGTAGGTCAAAAGGGTCTTGTCCGTTAATATTCTTTACTTTGGCGGGTGTTGGTGGCCTTGTACTTTATCATTCGATTTTTTGTCTTTTTTTTTTTCTTTTATGACACCTTTCAGCTTCCTCGTCATCACCCCTTGTCATGATCCTCTTCCTCAAGTTTCGCCCCTGATCGATTGTGAGGTGTCGGGCCAGTTGAGAATTTGCTTACGTTCAGAATATGGTAATGATGGAGTGATTCTTGTGTTGTGTTCGATGCTACAGGGGGACAATTTCGATCTCGGTGACCGTCGATGTGCTGCGACCCGAGTTTGTATATATGACTTTATTTTTATTTTTATTATTATTATCTATTTAATAGGGTTTATAGAACGCAAATGGTTTTTTATGATGAATTTCTGGATCTGGCCGATTTTCACGGTTTTTCTTTGGACGGGGAATCGATCATCCCGATTGGTCCGTGGGGGAAAAGATTTCTGAATCTTCAATCACGAATTCGATTTGTTTTCAACTTCATTCTGCCGTCGTCTCTCTTCCATCTCTTCTATATAACCATAATTCCCATCTGTCCTCTCATCCCAATGCCCAAGTCTAAAAGGGCTCGTCCCCATGGCCCTGGAGCCGGGGGGAATCCGAAAAAGCCCCGCAAAATGAACACTTTTTCCAAACTCTCCACCAGTGCTCCCAATGCTCATAATAACAATAATCATAATAATAACAAGGAGACTCCTACCCCGGGGAAGAATTCCAAGCCAAATCCCTCGCAGCGACGACCCACTGTGCCTTTTGGGAGGAAAGACCGTATTCTATTAATTGGAGAAGGTGAGTAGTGACGGTCGATGATCAACCATCTATCCAAATCCTGCCTCCCTACTACAACCAGCCTCCACCTAATTTACATCGCAAATACTAACGGTTGACTCAGGCGACTTTTCATTTGCTCGATCCTTGGTCGAACAACATCGTTGCAGACATGTCTTAGCCACATGCTATGACTCCAAAGAAACCCTCTACAGCAAATACCCGCAAGTTGACAAGAATGTCCAAAGTGTTCTTGGGGCTTTCACGGAGAAACCAAAGGTCGACAATGACGAGCAGCAGCAAGCTAGCACGTCCGCCACAGGGGAAGATGACGACGACGACAACAACCACCCCAGCCAGAGTGATCATACGAATAGCCAACAGCCACCGAACCCACGTCGCAATCCACATGTTTTATTTTCGATTGATGCGCGGAAACTCGGCTCCACAGGCGGAGGCGGCAAAGAAATCCGCGCGGGCTTCCCACGGCGCGAGCGGAAACGCCCAGCCTGGCAGGAAGCAAAGAGGATGAAGGAATCCCGAAATACTAGTACCGCTTTGTCACCCGTACCTCAAGGGGGGCCATGGGATGTAATTTGCTTCAACTTCCCGCATGTTGGCGGCCTGTCGACCGACGTTAATCGGCAGGTTCGCGCGAATCAGGAGCTCTTGGTTGCGTTCTTCAAAGCATGCGTGCCACTGCTGTCTCCGCGGCCAGAAGTGGATGAGGATGAGGATGATGAAGACGAATGGGAGTCCAGCAACACCGGTGCGGAATCGGACTCGAGCCAGGATGGGGAGTCGGAACTATCGGACTCCGGGAAACCATCTGCGCAGGGGAAACCCAAGCATCGCACTGACCCGGGGCAAATTTTGGTCACGTTGTTTGAGGGAGAGCCTTATACGCTGTGGAATATCAGGGACCTTGCCCGGCATGCCGGTCTGCAGGTGATTACGAGTTTCAAGTTTCCATGGGCGTCCTATAAGGGATACTCTCATGCACGGACTCTAGGCGAGGTTGAGGGAAAACATGGAGGAAGAGGTGGGTGGAGGGGTGAAGATAGGGAAGCCAGGATGTATGTCTTCGAGCTTCGGCGGGATGATCTGCCACGCGCATCAAGGAAGAAGCCTGGGTCCTCGGGAACAAATACCGGTGCGAGGAGTAAGAGAGCGAGGGACACTTCCAACAGTGACGATAGCGATTGAAAATATATCCATTGATAGTCGCTTACACCACGTCATGCATACAATGGACATAGAAGAGCGAAGCCTTGAGATACTGAATGGATGTATGTGTGACCCATACTTACATAATATAAACCCTTTTCATCTCGCTCTCTTCAAATACCTCGCATGTCGTAGGGTCTTTGACCTTGCCTGCTTCAACACAGCCTACCTTCTTGCTCATGTCCAACAGGCGTTGCTGTCCATAGATTCTGCCATTCGGCAATACAATCGGATCGCTCTCAACGGAGCTCTTCGTGTGGTGGGCGTATGGCATATGGCGTGCAAGTTCATTGAGCTCGGTGGAGCATATGGGACAGACAGAGGTGGAGGTGGACAATGAATTGGAGCTTGGTGATGTATAGGCAGAATGACAAGAAGGAGTCTTGAGCGCTGATAACCCGGCGGAGAGCGCAATATGTAACAGGGGGCGGGACGGTAATGAGAGGAGCTCATGGTGAGTACGAATAAAAAGATCAGAGAGGTGACTCCATCGGTCGGGAGCATACAACGACTATCATGTAATCAGTTATGGTGCTCTTCTTCTTGGGGGGGGGGCTCCTTTTGAGACCCACCTTGTAGGGCTCAGCTTTAGTATCCTTTGGGAAAGCAAGAAGACCAGCAGCACGGTGAATCTCTGTTGACTGCGTGCCGATATAAGGAGTGAGATACTTCTTAGCGTGTGCCATGGCTTCGACAAACTTTCCCATATCACCCGTTCGAATCATTTCAATATACTGTTGTAGCCGTAGTTCAAATTCCAAATTGTACTGGCGACCGTTAATATATATAATAGATCAAGCGTGTATTTGAATGGTCGCGAAAGGCGTAACAAACCTGACTTTTCCTAAGCGCTGCTTTGTTTTCGCTACACCACTGGAGAGCATCCTTTGTCTCGCCACGCCGTAGACTTTCGGCAATTCGTTGGCATTGGACGAAAACGCTGAGATCTACCAGTTCCTCGATATCTTTCTCCTGAGCCAGTTGCTGGGCACTCTCCGTATACCCAGATCTTAACATGTGATCGACTATAAGTCTATCCAATCGAGCTCTAGACCACTGATCGTATTTAACATCGGCGAGACTTGGTATTTGATGCAGACATTCCAGGTGTTGGATACGTTTCCTGGACTGATCATGGATCTTCTTCTCCTCTTGCTGTAAATTTTCCATTTTTCGCTTCAAGCCTTGCATCCGAGAGATCATGGCATCCAGAGCGGCGAGGGCCTGGTCCGGTGTTTGGCTGTGGGAGAGCGAAGCATTGGCGGTCTCCTTGAGTGCGGGGAGAATGTGTTCCTTTTCTCGTTCAACAATCCGCTGTACAGACTTGAAATTTCGGCGCGCGAGTTCATGTGGCAATCTAAGGAGAGGTTGGTCCTGTAGGATATGACAACATCAATAAAGTTATTTAAGCCAACTAAGCATGAGTGAGGATATGAGGGGCCACCCTACCAAGAGTAGGTGATTCTCGGCATTGAGCTTCGTCGATGTGAGTTCCGCAGCCATGACTGACTGGTGGGGGAGAAGGAGACTTCTAATTAATGGAGAACCAAGTGGGAAGAGGAGATCAGAGGAAAAGGCTCTCGTCGGTCACAGATGGAAGAAAGCACACTGGACGGTGTAGTGACATGACGCAGGCGAGGTTTGGGCGGCGAGCGGGACAAAGACAAATGCGGAGAGGTCACCTGCCGCCCCAATGAAGAAAGTACTTGGAGCAATCAATCCCAAGCAACCGGGCACACTACGGATACGCAGCACAGGTAGTATTTATTTATTTGTTGTTTGAAACATCCAAGACTAAAAACCAATTAACGCGCGTTGAATTATTCTCCCTTTTCAACCCAAGACTCCGATAGAAAAGCAAAATCAGAACATATATGTTACAGGAAATATGCCCCGGCCGCGCTCCAACAAGCTCAAGGACGTACATAGAAGCGTCATAGAAACCCTTCTTCGCATTCAGAGCTGACCAATGGACTTCCTGGGAGCGTCTAATCGCTGTCCTCGTCGCTATCCTCCTTCTCCTGCTTGGACTTTCGTCGCTCCTTCTTTTCCTTCTTCTCCTTCTTCTTGCGCTTACGCTCGGCCCGCTCCTCGGGAGTCTCGCCATCATGTCGCTTGCGCTTCTTCTTCTCATCATCATCCTCATCGACATCCATCTTGTTCTGGGGAGAGGAAGGGGTTTCAGTCTCTTCAACCGCGTCTTCCTTGGCCGATGTCTCTGTGGCAGGTTCTCCTGACGCGTCCAAGGGCGCATTGTAATCCTTGTAGTCGCTCTTCCACTTAGCGGGAGTCGCTTCGTTGGTACGACCATACTTCTACAAAGTTCATCAGTATATAGAAGTCGAGATAAAGAAAGAAAAAGGGAAAGGGGTTGTGCACTCACATCAAGTTTGCCAGCAGACTTGAGCTTCTTCTTCTCCAAGGCAACAGGGCCCATGCCCCATCTGCGGGGATAGAGATCACGCTCCATGATACAGCGCTTGACCTTGGCAACAACACCGTGGTCACAAGTGGTCAGTTCGACAGTGGACATCTGGGAAATTCCAATAGCGATAGCCTCGCCCTTGGTGGTCATAAGCACAACCTCCTCGTTGACATCAATACCAGCCTCTGCGATTAGGTTAGAAAGAAGTAGGCAAACGGGTATTTCGAGTGGAACTCACCGAAGCGCAAAAGACCAGGAATCATGAGCTTGGCACCGTAGCACACAGCGTTCACGGCACTGTCCTTGACAACAATACGCTTGTAGCTCGTGAGCAGAGTCTCCAGGGGTCTAATGACTCTGCGCAGATAAGTTTCGTCCCGCTGGTTGTCATACACCCACTGGGCGTCCAAAACATCATGCAAAGTCACCATGCCGCTGTTCTCATCCATGGCTCCACTACGCACACGTCTGAGTTCCTGCATGTGCGCACCAACACCGAGCAGAAGACCAAGGTGGACGCAGAGAGTACGGATATATGTTCCGGCCTCACAGCTGACCCAGAAAACACCGAGATGTCTCTCATTGTCAAACTCGTAAACCTTGCTCTCGTGAATGGTTCGGATACGGAGCTGACGCTTGACAGCGGAGATCAAGGGAGGGCGCTGGAAAAGAGCACCAGTCAAGGTCTCAAGGGCTCTTTTAAACTGGGCCTCACCACCGGGGATCTTGTCATGAAGGCGGATCACGCAAACGTATTCCTTTCCGGCACCTTGCTGAGACTTAACGAGACGGGTGGCACGGTCAATGCAGACAATTAAACAACCAGTGACCTTGGGATCAAGGGTTCCGCTGTGGCCGGTTTTTTCCGCCCTTTAGGAAAGCAATTTAGTATTGGATTTTTCTTATGTCAGGATAATGGGCCAGTGTGGTATATACCTCAAAATCCTCTTCATCCAGGCTACAACCTCATGACTAGATGGGTTGGAGGGCTTGTCGAGGTTGATCACACCGGAGTTGATGTACGACTTCAGATCACGCTTGAGAGGAGAGCAACCGGCGGGAATCGGGGTAAAGTGACCGGTCCTGACGAGCACTAGAAAAGACAGGAGCAATCAGCACCAGCTACTCGAAGTGAGGAGAAGAATAGACTGAATTTCCCTCTTCCTGCGACCCATCTTTCTAGGGCAGGGAAGAGGTAAAACGACACAACGACGATTGAGATAACATACGCTTGTCATAATTTTTCAGCAGAAGCGGCCACTCAGACGTCGAGATGGCAGAGGCACCAGACTCTGGCTTAATTGTGTAGTCCATGGTGTCTTTGGTCACAGCAGAAGCCATTTTGAACAATCTGGTTCAAGATAGCCAGGACGCGGTTGCAAAGAGCGCAGAAAAATTGCACTTGCTGAGCTAAAGTTTTCTGGCGCTAGCGAGAAAGAAGTTTGGGAAATTTTTGGCAGTGCGCCTCCCAATCTGGTTAGTGCAAGCTGGTTTCGCCCGCGGATCCATCAGTCCCGTGACTGTATGTATTAGATAAGCCATTCCCCTAGGGTTGTAACAGTACAGTACAATGTTACAGTGTTGGTCACACTATTCTACCTAGGGCTGATCATCATAGCTATGCATTCTAACCATACAGAGGCATTATCGTTGAGGCTTTTCCACGCTACAAGAGAACCCTCCTTTCCTTCCAATCACTTAAGAAACCTCCCCCCCCCCTTAACACCATCCCTCAATGGTTACATGTTTGCTAGGATCATCCCAGTCTTCTTCCCTGTCCTCGTTGGCTCCAGGGGCCTTGGAAGGATGATGCCCACCCTTCTCCCGGCACACTTTGGGTTTGGCTGGCCGGTCGATATGCCGTGCCATAGGTTCGGTATTCGCCCTGCACGCTATACTTCGTGAAAAATCTTTGCACAAACGCTGGCGTGATGATGTAGTTTCTGCCACCACCAAACGTCGGGTATATCCGCGTGAGAAAGTCATACAGGTGGGCTGCCACAATTCCCGTACCCTCGCTGAGAGCCGCGGGCCATCCGGAAATAACCAGCGTCAGTACGAGCATAGCCCATGGTAGAAACTCGACCGGAATCTGGATTATGTAGAAAGATGCTTTTTTACCACGGTTGTCCTGGGCAAAGGTGTAGACAAATGCCAGAATCAGGGCTACTAGTGATTAGTGTGAGAAAAATCGAGAACGCAGTTGCTTGCTCACCATGAGTGAAGACTACACTATCCAATATACAACCTGCAGTGAGCTTCAGCTGGTCAGCATTGACGGATCAACTGAGACCACTCTTGGGGAAAAATGTGGATGCAAGATTATGGAATTGTGAATATATGGAATTGGTATGAAAAAAAAAAAAATTATTGGGATACAGTATGGAATGTAGGGCACCTTAAAACACTGACGTGAACAAAGAATCACGCCAGCTTTCTCATAGGTAGTCCCACCATGCCTGCACCGCATACAGCCCTGAAAGGATCAACATGTAGGCGCTGCACGGGATGCAGGGGTAATCTCCCTCGTCTCCAGGAACCGCTTCAGCTATTGGAGACTGGGCGGGCAGATAATGCGAGGTGTTTTTTGGGGGGGAGTAGGGGTGGGGAGTGGGTGTGGCAGATTGTACCCAGGAGAAGGTTGAATCCACCAAAACTTACCATTATGATTGAGCCTACAAAGATCAAGTATGTGAAAAAGTCACCAGGGGAGGTAAATCGAGGCGAGCCCGTTTCCAGGGAGCTACCATAGGTGTACACTACCCGTGGGTTAGCGTTGCTACCTTGGCGGGCTAATGCAGGTTCTTCATACAGAAGTATAGATCGAATATGAAAGAAAATCCACCTCCGGTAAGTAGAAAGGGTGTGACAAATCTCCATGCTTGAGGCATGATCTTAAAGATTTGTCCTGGCAGGAATAAGACATGGTACCCCGAAATTATGCGTCCATGGACAAGAGCAGACTGGACAAAAGTCAGCGCCGTCAGTGTCCTATTGTAGAGAGAGAGAGAAAAGTAAATACGGGTGAGCTAAAAGAGAGAGGGGATTTTTGGTAAAAACATACCTGGACACTGGAGGCGCAGACCAGAAATAATCCATTTTCTGTAAATTGTTTGGTTAAGTCCGTGTTTCAGAGCAATTGCAAATTACTGAGCAGATTTTCTTGGCTGGTGATGACACAAAGCGATCATTATGCAATGTCAACCCAGTCAGAAATGCTGATGTTGTCCACAGTAGCAGAGGATGGTTGCAAAAAAAAAGGAAGGGAGTGAGAAGGAATTTTGAAGCGAAACTTATAAACGTGGACTTCCACTAGCTCCGGCGCTTTCGGAGGGTATTTCGCCGAACCGAGTTTCAACCATGGTGATTATGTAATGGTTATGTGCAGATGATAACTATCCATCATGATTGCAAAGAGATTTATTAGCAATCTAATAATGTAGATTGGTCACTCAGGAGACCGTTGTTTATGCCTCCATTCGTAGCTGGGGCTGTTTAGGACTATATTCATTTCAATCTACTAAGGCTAATGCCATTGGTTCAATAATTCGATGGCATTTATATACTACTAATATACACCTAGTTCATTTTGGTCATAGTTATATATGATTATAAGGAGGTTTGTCTATATAAAAATTATTGAAAATAATATCTCTCCTTTATTCTTTAGACGGACTATAATACTATTAAAAAACTAATTAATATAATAATGATCGAAGGTGCGCGTGATAAGCGAATATACCTAATATATATCTTGTAGCTATACACATGGAAGTACGTATTACTCCCAACTGCTTCCTATAAATTAAAGTCTCAGCCCAGCCCCCTTTAGGACGAGAGCCGAGATAGAACTTTAGAGCATAACAGCATTTAAATGCCCCCAGTAACTTACACGCCAACACACAAACAACCCATTAAAACAACAGTGTGCTTAAAGACATGGCCTGCCCGTTTTAATGATTAGGCGCATAGAACCAAACACAGCTGATAATTACGTCGACCCCATCGCCTATACCCATGTTGCCCTGAATATTCTGTGGCAGGTGAACTCGAAATTTTGAGCCTCCTCTTCTATATATCCCTTGGCTCAGGTTATCGATGGGGTGACACGATATTGTCCATGAGGTGGCGAGAACATGGATGACACAATATGGTCCCACTCTGATCCCTCAGTAGTCTACAATTCTCCACGTTGCAAAATAGACCACCTGCTATACAGTCCGTGTCTGAACAGTACCTCGGACCGCGAGACCGCCGTTACCGCCTTCGATCCATACATCCCATACCGCATCGTCCTCGCTGGATTTTGGTCTTCCACATATTGACAAGGCCTCATCAACATAAAGAGGCGCGATATTTCTGTACTGTATGTCCGTGATCACTTGCTTTGACTCGGCCAAATGGGATCGCAGAACGGTGAGCAGCAGGGTCAGCGTTAAAGGGCCATGGACGAGAAGGTTCCGGTAGCCTTCCACATTCTGGGTATACTCTTTGTCGAGATGGATCGAGTGAGCGTTGAATGTGAGAGCGGAGAAGCGAAAGAGTAGTGCCTTGTTGGGGACTATTCTCTGGCGAAATGAGGCATTTGGGGGAGCTTTAATAAGAAAAACGAAGCACGTTAGTATGCAATATACTTTTTCCCTACAACACGGATTGAGTTTGCGCACGTTTAATAATCCTACCGGCCTTCTCGAAATTGGACTTGTCAAGGTCTACTTGCTCCTGGGTTTTTTCACGCATGAAGACAAGATCTCGATTCTCGATGATGGGCGAACACCTGTCATCCTCCAAGATTCGATTTCTGATAGATCTTTCCTCTTCACCCTCGTCAACCGTACCCATCCTTCTCTCTATCCGGACCAGCACCTTTTCCTCGCCCTCTTGGCCCTTTACGACCACATCACGGATGGTTTCAACACAGACAGCCCGGCGGCCATCGAGAGATAGACCGGTTGAGTTCGTGATAGCAAGGCTTCCACCTGCCCATAGACGTCTATGGAACGGGTCACCTGGGGCGTGAAGGGTATCAGTGCCGTCTGGTAACAATTGAGATAATGTAACCTGAGGAGGAAAGTAAACCAGATGGTGGCCTATTGGCATGTGAAACGAGCGGGTGACTGAAGGAAGAGTTGCATGCTCCTCCAAATTAGACTGCACGGGTTTAAAAAGGTCAATTAATGATCGGTCCAGAAGGTACGATGGTTGAGGGTGAAGATAATCAAATGTTAAGGGAAGTTGGCGCGATGTTAATTCGTGATGCAGGCGTTCGGGAAGTGAAGTGTACGCCCGCTGTGAGACGGTTGGGCCCAGTTGGCCCCAGGGGCGTAGCGATGAGAATATATTTCCCCTCATCTGAATATATATATATCTGCTGGATTGATTGTTGGGCGACGGGGATGACCTGTTAAGTCTCAAGCGAAGTAAACTATTGAAATGTCCTGACTCGTGTGCTGCGGATAAATATTGATTGACCCAAGGTTTGACCTGTTTGTTTTAGATCTGCACCACACCGACTTCGCATCCAAAGTTTCCAAAATTCCCCCTTAAGAGTCCAACCAGGGAAGATTCCTCAGGGCGATATTTGCTCTGTTGGCAGTGTTCTAGGAATCATGGCGCTTACTAGTGTGACATTCTTGGGCCCTCAAGCCTCTTTCTCCCACCAGGTAAGGAACTCCCCCCCCCCCCCCTCCCCCCACCACAACAGATCTCATAACGTCATTGCTAATTGGGGCCTTAGGCTGCAGTTGAAGCCTTTGGAACCTCGGCTGAGTTGATTCCTCGTCCATCATTTTCGGACGCATTCGCCGCAGTACAGAACCAAGATGTGGACTATGCCATTGTTCCCTTCGAGAACTCGACCAATGGCTCGGTCCTTCAGACCCTGGACCTTCTAGCGGACGCCGACGCCGCCTACAAGGATGTACAAGTGTGCGGGGAACATTATTTGACGGTTCACCACTGTCTGCTGGCCCGAAAGGGTATTTTCGCATCGGGGGAGCAAGATTATAGCTCGATAACGAAGCTATATACACACCCCCAAGCCTGGGGCCAGTGCGAGAACTTTCTTGGCGAACATTTCAAGGGGGTGGAAAGACAGGATGTCTCGTCCACCTCCAAAGGCGCCGAGATCGTTTCAAAAGAAACCACGGAACGCAGCGCCGCAATTGCCAGTCGCTTTGCGGCCGAGTACCATGGCCTGGATATCCTGGCGGAAAATATTGAAGATAATAGCAACAACACAACTCGGTTTTTGGTACTCCGGAACACAAAATCGGAACGGTCTTCTCGTGACTCTTTTGAACATATCAAAGCCCAGAACAGACAAGAACCACCGACAAACATTCCAGCCGCAAAGAAGAACAAAAACCTGATATCCTTCATGGTCCGCGAAGATACCCCCGGGGCTTTGGCGGATGCTTTGCTTATCTTCAAGAGTCACGGGATGAATCTTACAAGCATTAACTCACGGCCGAGTCAAAAAGCAGCCTGGCACTATGTCTTCTTGGTTGAATGCCAAACGACAACCACCGATGATGGGCAAGAAATTGCCACCGGGGTTGTAGCCGACCTACAGCAAGTCACTGAAGCCTGTAGATACCTGGGCACCTGGACTGACCAGCTCGTGTCCACCGGAAATTAAACGGGCGTGATGCGAATATGTCCTGTTGCGGATCAAAATTCACCCACGCACACATCTAGAGATGGATATATATATGTATATATATAATGTGTGTGTTCTAGACTGAGTTATCAAAGGGCAACTTGTGACTTGTGACAAGGTACCGTGACTTAATTGTTATTTTTGTATTACAATGGCGACTACGGGGTAGATTCGATATAAACCGAAGGATTATAGAAGGACAGCATGGTATGGTTGGATGGAAAAAGATCAGAGAGTGAATATATAATGAGAACGAAAATAAAAGCAACACTGGCGCATAGTCGGAGATAGAACAATCTTAATCGAATATCATAAGCTAGCTATTCTCTTGAAAAAGACTATGGATTGTATCAAGAAATCACCATCAATTTTTTGCAGATCATATGTCGTGTTAGCCTAGTCGTTCTAGGCAAACCCGGTAACCATGTTACGGAGCGTGGATGACCCTGTCAGAAGGAGACTTGGTTTAGCGACAAGGCGCAGGTGTTGCGGAGCATGATACAAACATACCTTCGTGCAGCTTCACGGAGCTTTGGTCGGCAAAATCATGGTAATTACCAATGACGCCGTGGTTTTTGCCATGTGAGCCGCCTTCACGATATATAGGGCGAGCCGTCAAAAGACCCACTTTTGGAGCTTCTGGCCTTTCATCCTCGCTCTCTGCGAGGCCGCCGAACCGTCAATCATCGTAGAATTCATCCTCGTCACTATAGTCGGCAAGCTGTTCAAAGTTGACCTTGTAGCGAAGGATAGCTCCGATGCCACCAAAGCCCTTAACGAACTGATTTCCCTCGCTGGATTTATCCGAGACGAACTCCAATGTTGCACCGAAGTCCTTGTAATTTTCGGCGAGCCATTCGAGGAACGAGCCCTGTTCAACCACCTCCATCTCAGTGCCGGTCTCCTTGTCCATGAACAATTCTCGGTTCTCCTCTTGAATCTTTGTGGTATGGACAATGACATCCGGACCCGAAGAGGCCTTCAGGACCCATCGACTAATATCCAGATTCTCATATACAATGAGGGTTTCCGCAGCACCAAGTTCCAAGGCCTTGAGGGTATCCTCGATACCATAACAGACCTTTCCAGTGTCTTGGCTGATTTCTTGGAAGTATAAGCCGATCAGCTTCTTCTCCTGAACGAATTTGACATTGCTCAAAGTCTCCGAGGAAAGTTCGATAGCTTGGTTGAAACCGTTTTCTCCGCCATAGGAAACATCGACCACCTTGACGACCTTGGACTGAAGCCGTCCATCGAACAAGTCGGACTGATTCAGATCGTTTTTGAAATCGGCCGAACCGGCCAAAATCAGACCAGCAACGTTGATCTTGTCGTTGGTGATGTAATTTTGCACAGCCAATTCAGCAATCTTGCGGACATAGTTGTGGCGCTTTTCCTCACGAAGACGGGCGAAACGCAGAGCAGACTGACCACCACGGCCGTGCTTCTTGGGAAGGTCGACGGACAACTTCTGGAGAACCTCTCGGGTGTTGCCACTGAGTGTACCGAAAAGCGCACCATTTCCGTCCATCACAATAAAGCCAAATTTTTGGTCCGATTCGAGAAGTTCGCTCAAAGCCTCGGTATGAAATTTGTTGTCACAGAGATAGAGCGATGTGTTGATGGGCTTAAAGGGCTCGAAATCGATGTTAATCTTGCGCTCCTTTCCTTCGGAAGTAATGATTTCACCACAATAGACGACTAAGCCGTTTGGAGGAACTTTGTTGTAAAGCTTAAGACGCTGCTGGGTGGAAGTAATGGCGGACAACACTGAGAGTCGGTTGACACGGGATTTGATGTTGGAGGCAGTACCCTATTTGTCGCCCATCAATCAGCGACAAGTTTCCAATGTCCACCGGGGGAATTGAGGGATACATACAAATTCTTCAGCCAACATCTTTGCCGCCCTCGAGACTTGATCCTTGGGAGCTATCGGAGGGAGTGTTAGCCATTGTGGGATATTGGGAGGGCTAGAAATTTGGGGCACACATACGGATGATGAGGGAAATCATGGAGGTTCCATTGCCTCTCGCCAGTTCGAGGCGCTTGATCAGCTTCTTAACCTTCCATATTTCAATGTTCTTTTCCGCTTCGTTCGCCTGCGGAGCCGCGCTCATGGTGGGCGAGGCGACGATGATAAGACGACCAGGGGTGGGGTGTGAAGGCTAAGGGCGAGTTGCCGATATCTGGTTACTTCTGTTAATGTTTATAAAGGTCCGAGAAAAGAACGGAGTTTTTTTTTTTTTTTGTTGTTTTTTCTTTTCTCTCCAGGGGGAAAGGTGTAGGATAAAATGGGAAAAAAATGATTATGGTATTAATCGAGAGAGAAAGAACAGGGGCAACACGCACATACCTGAAGGCTGGTCGAGTTACCGTCGTCTAAGTCTAGCGGGGGGGATGTTCAACAAAATTCATCAGGCACACCGTGGCGGGGGAAAGAAGGAGGGTCGTTTGTGCCGGATGACATAAGCCATACATACATTCGTTTTTTTCTTCTTTTTCTTCTTAGACGAATCAGGAACAAACCACTGTACATTGAGGTAATAAATATATCAGTTATTATTTGGTATTGATAGTAATCATCGCCATACAGAACTTTTAATCTACTTAATTAATCCTTTTCTCGTCATTATTAAGTACTAGTAGTACGTATCTTCTCTATAAGTACGCGGTCACCTGACAACAAATACTGAACCCGTTTTAAAGCGAGGCTATTCCGGATTATTATCTCAGGTTAAATTAATACATCCTATTATTATTTTTTATAATTATTTATTCCGTCTTTGGTCTTGATCGTTCATTATCTAGCCAATAATAATCAACCTAGCTACATTTACCTGCGATATCTTGTAGAGGTACAGAGTTGTACATTGGTAGATCCTTAATAATTAATGTGCTCCTTTCCGAGGTCATTCAATTTACTTCCCTGATACTAGCCCTCCTACTAAACCTGCTAGTCTGCAATTTTACTCATATCTCATATCAATCATACTAATGTGGACGTTAACCAAACCGGGCCTTATCAGGACGAGACTGTATCTTGCCACCACTTGAAAAAAGTATCCAGGATAAGAAGGCGTATTAATCCCGTCTGGCTGGCTTGGTCGCTGCATAATATAAAAATTTCCTTCATTTTTTCTTTCTCTCTTTTTCCTTCCCCCCTCCCCCCTCCAGCATAATAATAATAATAGGATTGTGGACGAGACAAAACAAAAAAAAAAAGAAAAGAAAAGAAAAGCAAAGCAAAATTATGCTAGCCTACTCCATGTCAAGTGACGGCGATGATGAATTTGAAGATCCTAACCACCATAATCCCAGAGCACAGGGTGTGACAATTCCGAATTCATTTTCGCCACCTCACACCGGGTTTTTCTCGCAAGCAAGCTCATCGGGATATGGAGGTAATCCATCAACTGGTTATGACCTAGAAAGAGCGAGGTAAGAAGTGCTTCCATTAAGGCTCCCCCACAACAACAAAAAGTCAAAATCAAAATAATAAGCATAGAGATGGCATGTCTTACTCACAATGTTATGCAGGTCAGCCTCTTTGTCTATGCGGGTCAGGGACGCGGGTGGGGTCAATAGCATCACCAATTTTGCTCGGTCATGGCAGCGAGCCGCCGCCTTTCCAGAGGTTATTCCTCGTCGCTCATCATCCGTGGCAATTGATTCAGACGATGATCTCATCGCCTCGATTCACGATGCCTCCAGCCGGCGGGCCTCTCAATTACACGACCCGGACGCTGACCCATTACGCCCGAAACTGGTGGAAACTGATGATGAACATGGGTTAAATGACCGTGGTGTGTCAAGAAACGGGCTCCCGTTCTCCAGCATTCTCGGTTCCTCCCTGGATCAAACTCTGGGCGCTTCATACGGCACAATCTCTTCCCGTGTTAGCCAGTCGACACGGAAACTTGCCATACAGTTACATCGCGAGCAACAAGCCCTAGGAGATGTATCTGTCAGCGGCGAGGCAGAACCTCTTCTCCTCAAGCAGGTCCAACATGAGGATGGCACTCGAGAGAGCATTGTTATTGGCCAATCCACCGTGCCGCAGACTATCTTCAACTCGGTCAATGTGTTGATTGGTGTCGGCCTATTGAGTCTCCCTTTGGCAATGAAACAGGCTGGGTGGCTCCTTGGTCTATTGTTTCTCTTCTTTGCCGCAGTTTCAACATCTTATACGGCTAAGATTCTTGCTAAATGCTTGGACGTGGATCGAAGCCTTGTCACTTATGCCGATTTGGCCTACATCAGCTTCGGCCACCATGCACGATTAGTGACAAGCCTGCTTTTCTGCCTAGAACTTATCGGGGCATGTGTTGCTCTAGTTGTCCTCTTCGCAGATAGCCTACACGTTCTGGTGCCGGCAGTGAGCATCCTCCAATGGAAGGCCATTTGTGGCTTGACGCTTATTCCGCTCAGCTTTGTGCCTCTGCGACTACTGAGCGTGACGAGCATTTTAGGAATTCTTTCTTGTACATCCAGTATGATTTTCTCTCAAACCCACTGGCTCTTGAATGAATGAAACGACTAACCTCTGCAGTCGTGATTATTATATGTATCGACGGATTCGTCAAACCAGACAGCCCAGGTTCCCTCCTCCAACCATCAAGAACCTCTTTATTGCCGGACAACTGGGGTACCCTGCCCCTCAGCTTTGGGTTAATCATGTGTAAGGGTTCCAGTTTCATGACAATATAACCCGATATGTAATAGCTGACCCTGTCAAAGCACCATGGGGAGGACATGGTGTATTTCCCAATATATACAAAGATATGAGACATCCACATAAATACGGAAAAAGTTTATGGGTGACATATCTCTTTACGGTAAGAAAAATATTTCCGAACCAAGTTTTCCTCGTGATTCATACTAAAACACCATGCATTTAAGTATTCTCTCGATTGTGCAATGGCCATCATTGGTTGGGTGATGTTTGGCGACGGTGTCAGCGCTGAGATCACAGCCAATGTGCTGCAGATCGATTCTTACCCACAAGCCCTATCTATTTGTATTATGGTATTTATTGCAATCATTCCGATTACCAAAGTTCCCCTGAAGTGAGTTCCTAGCCAATCGTCCTTTCTTCCTTTGTTAAAGTGTTATAAACTACTAATGAAAGTCTAGCTCTCGACCCCTAGTAGCCACGGTGGAGGTCCTCTGTGGACTTGGGCTATCTGCTGCGCCGCCTCTCGGTCACCGAAAGGGCTTCAAAGAAGCCCTTCGTCGATCATCACAAGCCATTATACGGGTGCTTGTTGTAGCCATTATCGTCCTCATGGCTATCGTTTTCCCCGACTTTGATAGGATCATGGCTTTGATGGGATCGGCATTGTGTTTCACAATCTGCATCATATTACCACTGGCGTTCTACCTGAAAATCTTTGGAAAAGAAATCGGTCTCAAAGAGCGCATTTTGGATTGGTGCCTTCTCGTGGTATCGTCAATCCTGGCGGTCATTGGCACCGTTTGGGCATTTCTGCCACACGAATCAATTGTGTCCCCGTAAGATCTCCCGGATCTTTACGCGACAGGAAGCCAAAGAAAAGAGTTCCAGATTCGTGAGTTATTCAACGATAATGGCAAAGTTGTTGCGTGTTTTCCCAGGATTCAATATTGTTTTCTTGAATGGCTTGGGTTTGTAAACTTGACGGTGTTCCCAAAGTTGAAAAATCAATTTGGATGTCTCCTTAGTCTTTGCTAGGACGAAGCCCATGGTGCAGAGGATTTCTTCCAATCTGCTTTCCGTAAGATATCGGGAATTTTTAACGCATGCAAGCGGTAGAACAAGGAATAGACTTGGTATAACAGACACAGAAGAAGAAGAAGAAGCATCGGCCGGCAACGAGCTTGTTAGAAAGGCAACACAACGCTTCAGCATTTCACCACGGCCGGGTGCGTCTGGTACATAGTTAAGCACCAAGGACAGACTGATAATGTGAAAGCGCTCGGTATCATCGGAAGGAAGAGGCCTTTGCATGAAATCCTGTTTCAGAATGCCCGGTTCTTGAGAATTCAGATCGATCCTGGTGACATCCAGGGAGTCATGCGTCGAACAGGCGTTTTTGGTGCTGAGAGCACCGACTTCAAGGACGCGAAGCTTTAGCGGTGTATCCTTGAACTGAAGTAATTGGGGGTTGATCCAATCGATCATGACTTTGCTGGAGTCTCCGCCACGTTCCAATGATTGCCCCAGTTTGCTGGCGAGCTGGTAGCTCTCTAGCCCACCATTGCGCTGGATTTGCGCATCAAGGCTGCGGACCAGGGTTTCGTCCCCAGTCTGTACGGCTTGCGCTCTCGTTTTCAAGAGTCGATGATGGGAGCGAATAAGATTTCGGGTTGCTTTTGCAGACAGCGCTACGGAACTTGATTTGATTGTTGGTGGTCGGGTGTGAGAAAGCAACTTTGGCTTTTTCGATCGATGTTTTTTTGGAGCCATAATGGAGTGCGTGTGTGTGTGAGAGAGAGAGAGAGAGAGGGAGAGAGAGAGACAGCCAGAGAAAAAGCACACAGTATTCTCAACTCATCTACTATTCTTTTTCTTTTCTTTTTTTTTTTTTTTTTTTTTTGGCTTTTTCCTAGATAGAAGATAAGAACTGCTAATAATACCGGGGGATTGTTCCTCCCATCCAGTCATCATCGAATACGGGATGCGTAAGTCTCATTCGATACCTGGCCGTCTTGTCCAATGCAAATTACGCCAATTACACCTAATGCGGCTAGCGTGTACTGGGCGGCGATTTCTGCTCGGGGCGGAGAGGCCGGGTCAGGTGACCCACACAGCGAGCCGTAGGGTTTTTCGCTTAAGCGAACACTCTCCAAACAATTCGACTCTCGACACTGCGACGACAATCATCACGACAGCGCCGGACGACAGCCATGGCACCTAAGGCGGATAACAAGCAAGGTAGGTCGCATTCGAATCAGCAAATTTTGTTTCCCTCGAAGTTGGTGAATTATCAAGTCCTCCGAAATGCGAGCGTCGAATATCGTGACATGACCTTTTTTTCTTGGTCTCCCAACTTTTGGCTGCATTGTATGGACATGGGCAACCTACCACACAAGAGCCACAAGAGCAAACCGGGCCTCGTCAAGGAGTGCATGATCGCTCTTGGTTCATCAGCTGTGTCACATATTTTTTTTGTTCTAGTGGACTGGGATTACTTGAAACCAAGCGACCGACGGGATTTTTTTTTTGTTCGACGATATATTGCAGAAAGGCTGACTTGCTCTTTTTTTCAACTTTACAGGCAAGACCAGTGCCCGGGCTGGCGCTGCTTCCAAGGCAGTCTTGAAGGGAGCAGCTGTACGTTTGCTCGACTCGACCCTATCAAAACTGACTACGCAATGATCAATATTAATGGAACCCATTCAGGCGCACAAATCCCGCAAGGTCCGCACCTCCACCACCTTCCACCGCCCCAAGACCCTCGAGCTCTCCCGGTCGCCCAAGTACCCCCGCAAGTCCATCCCCCATGGAACTCGCCTCGACTCTCACAAGGTCATCCTCTACCCCCTCAACACCGAGAGCGCCATGAAGAAGATCGAGGAGAACAACACCCTGGTCTTCATCGTCGATGTCAAGGCCAACAAGCGCCAGATCAAGATCGCCCTCAAGAAGCTTTACGATGTCGATACCATCAAGGTCAACACTCTTGTCAGGTATGGGAACCCCCCCCTGCTGTTTGTTACAATTTAATTGCCTCATGGGCTTCGGGGACTGGTCTCTAACTCTTTTTTTTCCCCTTTAGACCCGATGGATTGAAGAAGGCCTACGCTCGCCTGACTGCTGATGTGGACGCTCTGGACATTGCTGCCACCAAGCTCGCTATTGTCTAAATAAATGGTGTTGTTTGGGTTTGGGTCAATTTTCTTTATGTTAACGCGGTGGTTCATAAATATCAGTCCTTTAGTTAGCTGCTAAGGTCGTAACAAAGGCTGAATGATTAACAACCAAAAAAGAAATACTTTGAATGCACGATTTTCCCATGACCTTTCATCTTTTTTAAATTGAAAAAAAAAAAGCATTCTTTTTGATCGTAATCTTCTCTTTTACGCCGTCCCCCCCCCTGCAAGTTTCTCTTCTAGAATGCTATAGCTGTAGCCCTCCATGTTCATTCCCCAAACTTCTTTTTCATGAGCGCTGAGCGCCTTTCCAAGCTCAATAAGATAAGCGGTTTTATTTGAGAATAAACAGAATACGAGGACTTGAACTACACAGCCTTAAAAGCAGTGAAAACTTATCATTTCTATTTGTACAGTACACGACTACCTACCTCAGCAATGATTGCTGGAGTGGGTGTGAAAATAAACCATGAAAGGGGCAGCAGGTTCTTGCTTCTCATCCGCGGAAGCAAGAATGGACAATCGGATTCGATGTCCCTTTATTGGCCACGAAGGGTTTCGAGATGCTTCAAGACGGAGACGTTGGTGTCCATCCATCGTTCCACGCAGTTCTGAGCACAAGCCTCCTCCGACGAATTCAATCGCCCCGACGAGATTGAGCCAGTGACGCACTTCTTCCAGCAAACATCGGCCAGATGGTGGACGTCTATAACAGATCAATTAGCTAACTGATTATATCCAAGGTACATGATATATATGACTGGATACCTCCCGGAAGACTGAATATCTCCCGGAAGAGAATGGCAATACCATCGACTATGAACTGAGGCAAAATAGTCGTGCATGACCGTGTTACTTACTCTGTTGAATGGCGGACTTTTGCGCCTCGTTCGTTAAGAACTGGTTCAACTCCTTCTTGTCGGCTTCGCTGAGCTTGGAGACATCGAGTTGTTGGTCCATCTTGGGCGGGCTCGTTGAGATTGGGACTTAAAAGATGCGGAGGAGTATATGCAGGAGTGAGTCCGATCGGTTCGACAGCGACAAAACACTGTTAGGGTGAGGTAGGTAAATTAGAAGAAAGAAAAAAAACGGTGGTAGTCTCTTCCATTTCGGGGAATTCTTTCGTTGCGAATTGTCGACGAGTCCCGAAAGGCGGTGCGCGGCGGCAGAAAGACTCATGGCTGATGAACCTCCAGAGAAATCATCGACTCGTACGTAGCTTGCCTTTTCTTTTCAACTTGATTCCTTTTCACCATTGAAGAACCAAAACTGGACTCTGCGAGAATCAGAAGTACCTTGCGACTGACTTTTCACCTTAATCTCCCCCCCTCACCTTCTCATCATTTACACCTCCAAACATGCCCCCGGTTCGGACTTCGCGCAACCGCAAACCCCCACCAGCTGGGTTCGATGATATCGAAGACACGTTGCTGGAGTTTAGCAATAAGATGAAAGACGCAGAAAATGCGTCACATGATGGGAAAAAGAAGCATGAGATGCTATGGCCGATCTTCCAGATAAGTCATCAGCGTATGTCTATATGATTTTTTTTCCATTCATCATACCCCTCCCCCAACTGCGTGAGCCTCCCAGACTAATATCTCTCTTTCTTCACAGGGTCGAGATACATCTATGATCTATACTATGAGAAAGAAGCCATTTCAAAACAACTGTACGACTGGCTTCTAAAGAACAGCTATGCTGACGCGAATTTGATCGCCAAGTGGAAGAAACAAGGCTATGAGAAGGTAAGCTGGCTAGCTGTTCTACTTTTTATTATGAACGATGACATTAACCATACCATCTCTATAGCTCTGCTGTCTCCGTTGCATTCAAACAAAGGAAACCAACTTCAGCTCCACATGCATTTGCCGTGTCCCGAAGGCCCAGCTTAAAGAGGATCAAATGATCCAGTGCGTCAGCTGTGGATGCAGAGGCTGTGCGAGTAGTGATTAGAGGAAGTCTTATTGGATATGATTTGAGAGTGCCTTCTGATTGAGACGTTTGGTCTTGGTTGACGGTTTGATATTTCGCATTGCATAGGCTAGGCTGATCGTACCCGACAGCTTGGTCATATTGGACGGCGTTTGGTGAAAGGATTTGGGATTCATATATTACTACTACTACCACCACCACCATTATGATTATTTTTTATTTCCTTCCGTTTTTGCTTTTTGCTTCCCCCCCCCCCCCCTAACCAGTCCCTAGAGCAAGTTTGAGAGGCCTATACTATAGTTCATACCACCATGATTATCAGGTGCCCTTGGAAGGACAACTTATCTTCCCGCATTCAACAATGATTATGTCTCAAATCTTCCACATTAGCTGATAGAAATAATTTCTCCTTTCAAAGACTAATCATATAATGGATTGTAAACGGTATCAAAAATAAAAACAGTGCCAAAATCTCAGCTCACACCGTTCCACGTATGGAACACCCAAATAACAAGACGGAAACCAAACAAATTTCAAAAGATCATAAAAACATCGCATTTCATGTACATCTTGGCAAGTGTCATAAAGGTCATAATAAGGTCATCTCAGGCTTATTCAAGTCCGCCCTGACTCCAGACCGCACCTCAGCCCAAAACTCCAAAATTTAACTGCTTCAGAATATCAAAACAGACTGGTCAACAAAAGCGCAATCCGGCCGCAAAATAAGATAAACAGGTCCCATGATTCAATCATAAATATTACTTGTTAAGATGTTGAACCAAGCCAGTGGTTCAGGTTGGTAGAGGGTTTGTTGATAATGGCACGATTCCAATTTCTTGTGTGCTTGCACAGAGGCGAAACGGCCCTTTTCAACATTTTGTGTTCTTTTTGTCACCCAATAGATCCCTGGATGGCAGTCTAGAACAACGACGTGTTACTCCGCGGATTCAGAGGCGGTCTGAGCGAGTGGTTCTTGTGTTTCGAGTGTTCGTCTTTGCTGGCACCCCCGATTTTTTGGAAGCCTTGCAGCAAATCAACTCCATCGACTTCTCCAGGGCTCTCATCGAATAGGTGAAATGAAAAGAAGTCATCGTGGGCGGCTTCGATAAGCCGTCCGGGCTCGGAACCTTTGGAAGGCGATTGGGGGAACAGAAGTCCCTTGGCTTTGGTGGATGACAGGGAATGCATCCCCACCCGACTGTTTACACTCACAGCCGTGATATCTGCCAGCACATTCCCATTGAGCGCACCTGGCTCGGTCCGACTGCGTCTAACGGAACGTTTCTCGGGGGAGCCATACGCGGTAGTGGATATGTGTTCGGTGGATGGATCTGCGAATACATCGAAGCTAGAATGGAGATCATGTGGGGTGAACGCTTCATCCTGGATATTGAACGCGGGACTCCAAGGTAGGTCCTCGTCGGTGAGGCCAAGATGTTTGATAGGGGAGTTGACCATCTGCTGAATCTTCTTGCGGTGGTTTCGAAGATTCGTGTTAGGAGAGACAGATGGCGGAGGTTTTGCGGGCTTTTTAAACTTGATCACGGGTGTGATGGGAGGAGGCAGCATGCTAACGTATTCACCACGAAGTGGGGACGACCCGACTATTAACCCAGCATCCTTCAAGACACCGGAGTGACTAGGGCTGATATCGTGGGATGAGCTTCGAATGCGCGCAATCTCTTCCTCTGCTCTCCCACGTTTTATGCGAGGTGGATCGATGTCCAAATCTGACGTCAGAATGTGACCGGTTTTGTTGGGGCGCATAGCTGAAGATTCCAAGGATGAAAAGTAGCCGCTGTCATTCATGGCGGTGGACTGTCTTTTCCTTGAGCGAGAAACGACACCAGAGGACGTTGCAATCTGTGAGGGCGTAGGCGGAGTCCCCTGTCGAATGAAACGAGGTGGGACAACTGGCGGAGAGGAGTGAATAGGCTGGGGTGGGGAGGAGCGTGGAGGATGGGCTTGTGACCCAGAAGCATGATTGACAGCCTCGTCCCCGGTGTCTTCCTGGAGCGCAGGGTCGGAGGCAGGCAATGTAGCATCTGAAGACAGGTCGACGTTCTGGGACTTTGGGGGGACACCTGATTGATGAGAAGGTGGCGGTACTGCCCAAGTAGTTGTGCTCGAGCTCGGCGGATGAGAAGGCTCTCTTTGAGGAGCTGCAGGAAGGGGAAGGCTGGACATCGTGGCGCGTCGTAGAGGCTTGTCTTTCAAAAACTGTGCTTCCATTCCTGGCTCAATTGCCCAGTAGTTACCTTTTCCAGGATCGTCCTTCGGTCGCTCTTGCTTGATGAAGGCCTTGTTCAGGCTCAGGTTGTGGCGAATACTGTTCTGCCAGCCGGGGTCGCTATTCTTGTAATATCGAAATGTGTCCGAGATCCACTTGTAGATCTGAGCGAGGGTAAGACGCCTGTTTGGTGCGCGCAGAATAGACATTCCGATCAAAGTAGCATAGCTGTATGGAGGTTTCGTGCCGTCATCTTCTATCGGTGGCATTTCGTCGGGTTCTGGTAGGTGTATCAAGTTGGGATCTTCACATTTCTGTTTCTTTGTGGATCGTTCCTTCAGAGGTGCCGCTTCCATAAGCATCCTTTTCAACGGTGGTTTTGCTGGGAAAGATGGCTCAGGAAAGTCGGCGAAATTGTCGCTTGTCGTGTCCTCCATTGATTGCGCTTCGTGAAGCGAATGCTTCTCTGTGTTGACGCTTGAAAATGTTGTAAATAAGGCGGATTGTGGCACCGAAGGTTGTGTCGACATGGTGTGCGAGAACGTGTGGAAAGGGGTCTTTTTGGTAGGTGAATCCGTGGTGAATGACGGAGGAGCAGGCGCAGTGATTGAAACGAAACCGATATTGCCTCGGCCAGAAAGTGATGCATTGATCCCGCGAGAAGGCTTTGTTGGCGATGTCTTCTGTGTGCCTGTCATTGGTGGATTAAGACCGTAGTCTCTCTGTGAGGACAAATTTTCGATGGGTTGCAAAGGCATCGGTGACGGCTCCAATCGAGGACGTAATTTCATGGTTTCTGGATCAGATGGCATTGACGTTTTGGCCATGACCCGAGCACTCGGCGCAGAACGCGTCGAGCTCATGATGTGACCTGCCCTACACAATGCTATCGATCTAGGAACGGTTGCGACGCGTTCAGAGGTTGCGATGATGGAATTTTTTCTTCTTTTTTTTTTTTTAAAAGAAAAAATAAATTTAAAATTGGGCAGATGCTGGACTCGGATTTTTGGGATAGTTGTAGCTGTGGATCCTTGTGAAATGTTGAAGAAAGCAGGAGAGGGAGAAAGAGTTGGTTGGGCGGCTATCACTCTCAAGGCAGCGAGCGGCCCAAGCGGATAGAAGATGGATAGGAATTAGAAGTAAAGCGGGTATCAGACCGCTGGCATTAATTGTGGGCGTAATGTGGAACTGAGACCGAGTTGATTTAGGGTAACTTATGATCAAACTGTTAGCCCTGTAGAACTGATGGTGTGACGCGCGCGCAGACTGTGGTACATCAATGATGAGGGTGATCAGAGAGGCGATGCGATGCGATGGCGAGGTGTGTGAAGGGAAGAGGAGGAGCAGGCCATCGACATAGACATAGACATAGACCTAGACACCGTCCGGAATGAATCCTGCTTCGATCGGGGGTTGGGAGGGGGCGGTGGGGGGTTCGGAAGAGAAGTTAATAAGGCATGAGAGGTCGGCGGCGGTGTTGATGATTCTTGATTCCATCGCGTCTTGTATGGTATGGTTTAGGACGCGTGCGTGTCACGCGTCTTATACGCTTGACGGGAGAAGTTTTGCGGGGGGCGGTACTGTCACGGCATGACAGTATGGTGGGCTGGTCTTGCAAGACTGCCCGAGACGGAAACTACTGGACTCGCTCCTTGCTCCATCTCCTTCAATGATATCCAATCATCGGGCGATCATGGGCGATCATGGCCCCATTATTACATCGATTGACGAGGCCGGCATGTGTGAATCGATCCCTAGTACATAGTCTGGACTCGCGTTTCCTCCACGGGCCCATTAATATTGACTCTTCACCCCTCCCTCCTTACACGCTCAACTAAGACAAGCATTCCCCAGGAATTACTAATTTTGTTCTGCAGGAACTAACTCTGTCCCTACCGGCCACACAGAGAACACGGGTTGAATCAGGACTGTGGCGAGTGTTTCAAGATCGTACCTACATTAGTACCTGCTGTCAGGCGCAAGGTACTATGTAGGCCCGTCCCATCCCATATCATCATCATCACCCCCACCCCCCAAGTTTGATAGCGTCACTCTCCTTCTTCTCCTCTGTTCTATGAAACTTACCATCTACTCAATTGGAGCAAGGGGGTTTTAATCTATCTGCGTATAAATTACACTATATTATCCAAGCCCTTCCTTGGGATGGTTTCGTATGATTGTCGGCATTCAAGGGAGAAAGGGAGGGAGAAGGCAGGAAAGAAGGGAGAAGGCGGGAGGGGCCAGCCACTGAATCATTCAAAATTCTAAAAAAAGAAAAAAAAAACCCAAAGGGTAGATAGGTACCGAAGGTGCTCTAGAATATCTATCGAATCAAATGAGTAAAGTACTCCCTCGCCTTCCATTGAAATAAGTTGGTTCCTGAAACTCAAGCAAACCTGTTATAGAAGACATCCGACATGTAATTATCACTACCTCCTCCTACCTGGTCGCATGAGAAAGCCAAGAAAATACGTACCACTGATTTCTCACGGACAAAGTACCTAACCAGGTACCTCCTAACATAATGCCTATGTATACCTGACATGCTGGCTTATGTGTGTTCATCTACATCTATAATCATGTGTACCTACCAGGTAGGCATACTCCTTCCTGGGACACTTCATCTCCTTCATTTCTTTGTACCGTTTAACTCAGAACCTGAAACTCCAGAGGCTCCTATCCGGTGGGGCGATCTCAACGTCGAAGCAAGGTAGGACAGATAGTATGCTGTACTTGAAGATATACGTGTCGTTGTTGCACGTAATTTGGTAACAGTAACCCCTAGAAGCATAAACTACCCAAATTCCCGGTCCTCCATTGAGGGGTTTCAAGGGGCAACTTAAATATACTGAAATGTTTTTCATTCAAAGGAGAATGGGGTAAATGACAAAACGCCTCTATTGATGCGAAAAAGGTTCCAGGGTTGAACTGGCCTGATAAGAACATTGGACCACCAAGAAAAGAAAAGAGAAGAAAACGAACAAAGGAATAGACGACACAACACCAAAACCAAAACAATCTATCCATAATCATATCAAATGAGGCTCACCGCACAGCAGATAAGATGTGTTTAGAATGTCATCGAAGTTTTAAATAAGACACCCTAGGACAGCAAACAAGAAAAAATAAGAAGTCATGTCTAGCCAGATGCAGCCAGAAGGATAGAAAAGAAGAAAAAAAGGTGTATAACCGAGACACCAAAAACTTTTTCCGAATTAGAAAAATTTGAGATGGATATCTTGGAATATCAAAGAAACTCGCTGAAATATGCAGAAACTGCGATATAAACAAGAAGGGGGGGAAAAGGAAAAGGAGAAAATAATATCAAGGATGGCAAGGGAAAGGGTTTAATCTAGAAATGTAAACATGTTTGTATGGATGATATTCAGAGCGCGATCTGCGTCTCGCTCTTCAATAACACATGAAATATTAATTTCACTTGCGCCTGCGAGAATGATCCGTGTTAGTACCAGATACAGCAGCGGGATTAAAGAGAGCCGGCTTACCCTGGGAAATCATCTCAATATTGACATGGTTCTCTCCCAACGTCGTGAACATCCGGCCCGCGACACCAATCATGTTCTTCATTTGCTTCCCGACCAGGCTAAGAATGGCCATCTCGGGAATTATATCAACGGCTCCATATCTTTGCAAGTCATGCAGGGCTCCCTTCAAATCGTCATCGATGATCTGATATTCGTCTCCCCCGACTCCATTCAGCAAAGGCATTTCCGAGTGTAAAGCCATAGAGACATGGACCTCGCTAGTAGAAATAAGGTCGATTGAGAGCCTCCAGCGATCAAGGACGGAAAAGATACCGGCAAAGAACCCATGCGACAATGAGCGCTTATTCGAATGAACGTTGATCACAAGAATCTTGTGCTTGATGGTCACGGCAGTTGGGCGCTTCGGTCTCTGCATAAAACTGTGACTCCGTGTACGGAATAGTCGCGGATCATGTCCTGGGGCGGTTTTCTCCAATTCGTAAGTAGAGTCCGGGAAAATCACAGTACCATCTCCCTTCGGGTTCATGACGTTCTTGATGCGAATGGGAATCTTCGCGCGAATGACCTGCTCCATGGTGAATGGATGGATGACCTCCGAACCGTAGAATGTCAACTCAGCAGCCTCGGCCGGTGTGATCGCGGGAAGGAGACGAGCTGTCGGGACTTTCCTAGGGTCCGCCGTGAATATTCCGTCCACCTCCTTCCACACCTGTAACTCTTTGGCATGAATCCCAACAGCGACGAGAGCAGCGCAAAGATCGGTGTAACCGCGGCCAATCTGGTCAAGAAGTCCACCTGGGATCGTTCCAAAATAGCCAGTCACCACGGGAACTTTACCTTCACAGGCCTGGATCTTCCTGCCAAGCGTAGCAGCGAGACTGTTGTAAAAATCCTGGTCAAGACCCTGACTCGAGATGGGGAAATCGATGACCTCAGCCAGGTCCACATATTGCGAGTCCACCCCACGGTCTTGGAGGTGGGCGGCCATCAGGCGGCAGCTGAGTTTCTCCCCTGTACTTATCACCTTATCCACACAGCGAGCACTGATTTCCCCAAGGGTCTGGGCAGCTTCCAACACCCTCAGAACCCGTTCGCATTCGCCATTGATATCAGCAATCACTTGAGATTTCAGCTCCGGGGACTGAAGTTGATCCTCCGCGACCTGCACATGTTCTAACCGGACAGCTTCGACAAGAGAGACATATTGTTGGGATTGAGCATTTTCAGCGTCCCGCGCCGCTCTGAGTAATCTACCGACGAATTCCCTATTAGAACGACATTCTACCCATGCGATTCCAGATGCGACGAAGCGGGGAAACAATGCGTGAAGGAGGAAATAAGAGGGTGTTGGGGAGGGAGGGGGGGGAAGTTGTAAGGAAAGAGCGAGATGTGACTCACCTATTGGTGGTTCCCTCTGCCTTTGTAGAACTGCTTCTCGCAGAACATACCACAGCGACGCTATGCTCTAAAAGACTCGGACTATGAAAGGGAAACTGTTAGCAAGAAAGACGAGGGAGTGACAATGGTATGGGCCCGACTCACAGGACAACCTGATCGATAATTTTCGTTGCGAACTTCCCGACACTGGTACCACCGAACTTCTGAACGACCCAATTGCTATTGGAACAGCCATTGGCCATTAAGAGGGGATCCGAACTGGATGGAAGTCGATTTTCCATTTCTCGGGGGAGCGAATGCGTTTTGTGGGATTAAAGATAGATCTATATTTTGTGTTTTCTTCTTTTTCTTCTTTTTTTGGGGGGAGGGGGTTAATTGATCATGAATGAGTGACGATGTCCGGCAGTGGGACTGCGTTTTTTTATGAGACTTGGTGGGGGATTGCGAAAGCGGAGCCCACTGCGATGACATGGATCTATGGGGGGGCTCATTTTTTTTTTCCCGCCTCTCGCCTTCCGCCTTCCTAATGGAGAATCACGATATCGGAGAAGGAGAATTTCGTTATCGTAAAGTGACTAAGTAAGGTAAACCTCCGTTAACGTAATTCCCGGTCGAGCCGTACACCCGGTCGAGCCGTACACCCAACCCCATTAGAAAATCTCAAATCAGTATATCTTAACCAACACCCATCAATTCAACTAAATAAAGCGCTTTTTACATGAA
>VCAU01000160.1:0-58730 GCA_015844325.1 Aspergillus nanangensis | reverse complement strand
TTAAGTATTTCCATCTGTGTCTTTTGAACACGCAATGTTCCATATAGTTGAAACGTGATCGTCAGGATCAATGGCTGATCATACGGATATTTTGTATCTCCGGTATCCGGTCATTTTGGTTGACATAAGATATAGATAACGTACGTCCACGTGATTATATAAGAATAGCGTGAATATATAAAGAACGCTGCCCCTTAATTTAATATGGAGCAATTCTGTCGCGATTAAAGGCTATATTCTGCCCCGAAAAGCCCAGGAGCTGGTATCTAATACACGTATATATATATCGGCCCAGAAGATCATGATTTTTTGAAGAAAGAATAGGATTGTCGCCGACACAAAGACGAGCGTATATATGGCGAAACCATATCTCCATAAATATAGCCGGGGGGGGGGAGTCGGGTAGTTACAAGATTAATAAGAAGACTATTATATAGAGACATATATTAGTAGTACTTTTTTAAGTTGTACAAACTCACTAAGCTATTAAATTTGAAGAGAGTAATAAGAAAGCCACTTTAAATACTTAAAGCTTTATTAGACACGTACGCAGTTATGGTAGTGGTGAAGAGATTAATTAAGAAGAAAAAAAAAATAAAGAGAAAGTAATCTTATCTCACTACTAATACTATCAATATTAGTGAAGTAAACGATTAAGTAAGCTTTATTTTCTAAATACAGAATATACTATATATTAAATATCATCAAATCCTGGTCTATATTTTTTAATTCTTTTCTTATCCTCTACGTCCAACACATAGGTCTTCCTAGTACGATGAGAATTAATATAATTAGAAAATACTGAGAGTTCTTAACATCACTTAGAACTTGCCTGTACAGTAGAAGAATAAACGGAAGAAGCTTCGGATAACTTATCTAATATATAATCCTGAGATTCCTGCTTAATCTTTTTTTTTATATAGATTCTCTCTTAATCAACTAAAGAGAAGTAGGAAACTTCTCTTCAGCTACTATCTCTAGCTTAATCTTAATATTCTTATATAACTAACACTTAATAATCAAATAAATTATATATCCCTTCTCTACAGTCCCATGTTTGGCAGATTCAAACTACTGCATAATAAGATTTTTTATAGCTTGACGGCCCTGTACAGTTTGACTCAGATATACAGAACTTTTTTTAATAATAGTAGTAATCAGATAAAAGATATTCTTTAGTTATCATACTCGTATATATCTCCGGCCGGTAGAAAGAAGATTATATTTAATAAAGCTGTTTAATAAATTAATTATATATGATTTAATCTTAGTTTTAACTTGCTCTATCTTTATTAATATATATATATATATAAAAACAAGAAACTTATCTAGTTTTTATAGAGTATCTCCACCATTCTCTTTATCTTAAAGTATTAAGAGATAGAAGCACACTACCACTTTATATATTATTGACCGGGTGGTAAGAATCCGCGGGGGTCATTTATATATAAATTCTACTTGGTGTTCTCCTCTTCGGATAGAAGAATCTTCAGTACGTGAAAAGCTTGAAAAACATTAAGAGATTTATATTATAGACTATATACATAATATAGAAGGAGAGAAACCAGCTAAATTAACTACTAAAGAAGATATAATACCACATTCAGAACAATCTAAGATAGTAGAATGATGTGTACTAGTTATTCCATAATAGAATAATTAATATTGAGAGAACATATTAATACTATACAGAAAAAAAGCTATTTAGAAGAAACACAGCTCTATTAGTAGCTCTGTGTATATAAAAATCAGCTGATTAATTAAAAAAAAAAAATAAATAATAATTATACAAGATTACACCGTTTGTGGCTCCTAATTCCATGTACCAATTAGCTGGATAGATAATAAAAGAAGCGGTTTAATGTGGCGTTCCATATATACTATAATAATATAACGAAGTTACAGATAAATTATACGAAAAAAGGCTGCCTTATCAGCTTTTAGAATAGAGAGAGAATAATCAGGGTTAAATCTAAGTCTCTGAAGTGCTGTATGACAAAATTAAAGAATAGGCAGAGAAAGATACTTATCCGGATCTAAAAATAATAAAAGATTAGTACAGATTTTAAAGAAAAAAAGAATAAAGAAAAAACTGTACTAAATTTCTATATATTCTGCTGAAGCTGCTGTACAGTAGGATTATTAATTAATATTTTATAATCTTAAACCCTATCTGCAGGATAGTAATAAAGCATGTACAGCTTATCTGGAACTAAATTAGAATGTCTGGATTAATATCTTATTCGATGGATATTCTATATTTATATATATTAACACATCTCTATACGAATAAGAGGAAGAAAAATGGCGTATAAAGTAATCTAATCAGAAAAAGATTCTTTAGTATTCTGACAGACGGCAAGCGGGGCGCCAGAAACGGCTCCCATTGAACCGCTCTTCTGCCGTGGGCCACCGCCTATCGTATGCGGGAGCTCTACTGCCTCTTGCGGACTAGCGTGTCCACAAGGGGCATCGCGCTTGTCCCTCGCCGCTTTTGCGCCCGTCGCCTGCCGCCTCATCCCTCCCGCGCGATCTATATAACCCCGTCCACCCTCCCCCAAAAGACGACGCACTTTCTCATCTTCTTTCTCTTGTTTTCCCCCTGCCACTTGTTTTGGCCCCATGCACAGCCCCCATCACAGGATGCCGTCTTATCCGAACATTGTCCTTTTCCAGTATAGCACCATCCGTGTCTCGTCTTTCCTCTCTCCATTTGGCCTCGGAGTCGCCGACAGGCTGATCCATTGGTGACTATTGCTCCGTTTCCTTCTTAGTTATCCGCATCTCCTTTACCCGTGAAATATCTTCTTGCATGTGATGGCCGGCTGTTGTGCCTCTCATGTTGGTGAGGACACAGAGGATCTGGCCTATGTTGAATGTGCGAATCGGTAAGTACGGATGCCCGTTGATGTTCTTGATTTCTTGCTGATTGAAATTCCCAGCATTCTTCTGTCTATCAAAACCATACAGATATGTGAGGTGCGGGCAGACACAATAATCTCCCGCCCGGTCGCAATGTCCCTTCGACGTTCGGCCCTCACCGGGGTGGGGGGCCCATGGGCGCAGTTGGCCCGCGATGCTTCTCTTGCTGCCCAGGCCAGTCCACGGTACACGCTCGCCTCAACAGTCCACCAATGGCAAAATTGCCGCACATGTATTATGTCCGAGAAGTCTCATTTCGAACTTCAGAAATAACTGGATAACGTGGAGAACGCTCGAACCGGACTGTCCATGTGACTGAAGGTGGATACGTCAGCTGCTTCAGGAGTGGCTAGAAGATGGATGGTTCTGCTTTCATGGCTCCATTCCCCTTGATTTGTACGGTGAGGACGATGAACTGACTCACCGGGCGAGGGTATAAGGAGGACAATTCAGCCCGCGAGAATCAGAGTTCAGAGTATGTGTTCCTTCATCACTTGCACATCCCCTTTCGCTACAACCTCACTTCCGTCTACTACTTTAATTATCAGGCAGTCACATTGTGTCCGAATATCCCAGCCTCCCCTTGCCCCAAGATGCCACCTGTGTTTCACGTTGACGGGTTCAGGAGATGGACTCCCCCTTCCCGCCAAAAAAGCTCCCCATCTCAACCCGCACGCCTACACCCTCCTTCTAATCGGTTCCCTGCCATCAAACATCCTCAAGCTCCCCTTTCCCAAGAATCCCCAGTACCCAAGCATCAGCTCCCCGCCCGGCCGCCAGCCGCGGTTTGCGTTAATGCAAATCCCGTTGAGTTAACTGACACTTCCCGAGACCCTCAGTCTCCTTCCCAGAAGTCATCCGGGCTGGCCTCTGACACGATGCTTGTCACACCATCCGATACGGAATGCACAGTGCGGCTGGAACAACCTCCGAAAAACAGAGTTATCCCATCATCAAATCTGGATCTAGCCACATCATGGGATGTTGCCCATAATGCGCCAATTGAGGAGCCCTCTTTTCGAGGGCATATCGCAAGATATATACCCCACCCCAGTGTATCAGGCTCGGATGATAGTTTGCAAGAGCTCGTCCAACCAGTATATGAACTATATGAACAAAATGACGTCCCGATCGACCCAGTGATCCTCACCAGCAGTGGACCTTGGCAGATGGAAGACGAAGACCGACATATTCACGCGGAGGATGTCATTATCTCCGGGACAATTGGTTCATATCCCGACCCACCACCCATTGTTTACGACACACATTCCCAGTTCCTACACTCCAGTGCAGATCCCGAAATGCATGAAGAAATTTCTCTATCAGATAGCCCGATACACAGCCATAAACGCTCACAGCACCTCATTGATGGAAACGACATTGAGGATACGCCGACTACTCAATCTCGACAGCCACGTATGGGCAAAATTGCAGAACCAAACGAGTCTCCCCTTGGAGATTCACAGAAAAAGTCCTCTAGAGACGACATGAACCGGGCAGGGCCTCACAAGCGATCACTCGGCAAGACAGATAAACCTGAAAAGGAGTCTTGTAAACGAAAACGACAACGACGAAATGTAACATCCTCAACCGAAACCTCCCACACTAGCCTTCGTTCCCACTTTTTATCACTACCAACCAATGAGCGCCTAGAGTTCCTCTCCTGGCTATTCGAAGGAGCACTGCCTCACTGCACTTCTGAGCCGCGAATGGTTGCCTGCGGCCCATCGGAAACACCTAAAGTCGATGCGCAAGTCCGGAAACAAGTCCACTGGGCTCACCCTCCAAACCCTGTAGAATCTCGGGATAGCAACAACGTGCGCCTTAAGAAATCTAGGAAAAGCTTGCGGTGGTCACCAGACGAGAGTGATCTTTTGCTTGAATTAAGAAGGGATCGAAAGTTACCTTGGTCTGATGTGACGAAGCTGTTCTCAGATCAATATCCAGGACGCAGTCAGGGTTCTATCCAGGTATATTGGAGTACCAGTCTCAAAAAGAGGTTGTAAAATACTGTTCCAAATCGTATTTCATTTTTTCCATCTACACCACTACTTGCACAAGAGGGAGTGCACACGCCGAGGGAGGCAATAATTCTCACATCGGAGGAGTAGTCTGTCATATTTCAGCACCGAAACTACTTGCAAGGGATGGGACCCATTGCATCAACTATTCCGCCTTTCAGACAAGCGCCCTCCCACCGACTTTATTATACGGAAGAACAAAGTTAATAAGGTTGTGGGATTGTGCGCCGAATATTCACCAACAAGATGGCAGTGATTAAATTGGGTTTCGCGGATGTGGAATATGCTGGATAAGACATATTGGCTTCATGACCTCTAGTGTGCTCAACTTTCCTTACCCGGTCCTTTCATCAACTCAACCCTGGATCCATGGTGTCGAGACTTCAGACACACTATCCGGTGAAGATACAACATGACCCAAACATGCCACGGCCGAGATGGAATATTAACATTGGTGAATAATAATACATTTAATATATATGCAAGCATGAAACGCACGAGGCCACTACATTCACATTACTATCGTCGCTTCCAATTGACCCAACCCCAAACAAAGCCGAAACCAATAAAACCCAGCGCCGTTGGGATCGATGGCTTCTCACGTAGATATGCTGTTATAGACTCCCATAGTGCTACATCATCTTCTGGGCTCATACAATGACTGTAATCACTGCGAAGTAGGTCCACGTTTGTGTATTGAGATGTCCAGCATTTGTAGATGATGCTCTGATATTTGAGCCCTTCAATATTTGGAAATCTCTGTGCATTATAGAGCTTTGCGACTTCTTCGGTATCTTCAATCTCCTCGTATGGACGACTTCCTGTGGAAATCTCGTAGATCAAGCAGCCCAGTGCAAATAAATCGGTCTCGGAAGTTCGCGGGGTCCAAGGTGAAATTCGGTAACGGTCCTCCTCCTCGACCAATGGCCGCAAATCACGAATGGCTGATCCAGCAAAATCGCAAAGTTTGATCGACAGGTCATCGGCCACGAGGAAGTTACGTGGACTGATGTCTGCATGGATAACACCATAGGTATGTATCCAATTGACGGCGTCAATAGCATTCCCAATCCATTGGTCTCGAATATGATTGTCAATTCCGTTGTGTTTTAGGTAGTCACGGAGGTTTCCAAGTCGATAATATGGAAATCGTAGGCTCTTGTCTCCAACATCAAGACATTCGAGAATATGAGGATTCTTGGGTAGGGTTCGATAAATAAGTTTTTCACGGTCGAGGCATAATTCCGAGATAGACTCTATATGTTGCACATGCTCGATGACATGTTTCTCGCACCCTTTGATATCGTGCTTCAGAGTGGTTTTAATGACTTGTCCGTTGCTGTCCTCGAAGACAGCCCCTGCTGATCCGAGCGCGATGAAAGAAACAACTCCCTCCGGTTGGATTAATAGCGGCTCACCATTCATATTGATATTGCGGATAATCGAGAGAAGTCCTAGACAGGCAAACAAAGGAAGAGCGGAAATAGAAAAGGAACTAATATGCGTTTGAGTGATCGAAGGGAGGGCCAACTTTGCTTTATAAGGGGCTGGCAGATCATACTATCACGTGATAGAAATCCTCCCGTTCGGGGGCCATTCATCTTTGGAAACGCCCAGAATTCGTGTGGACAGAATTAGGAAGCACTCGTGGGCTACGCAAAATGGACGGGACTACTTTATCTGCGTCTCAGGTTGAGTGCCAAGACACTATTTACCTCCCGCGATGTGCAAGTTGGTTGAATCCACATTTGAGACTAGCTGGCAATTCTGCTCCGATACAACGAAAGACAATAGTTGGCTTCACACTTCCCCAATCCCATTTTTCCCTCCATCAACATGTCCGTATGACTTCGCATTCAATGCTGAATGTCTGAAACCCGAAGGCAGAGTTGACCTACTATATTATTGCCCTTCAGCTTTCGTTCAAAAACACTGGTGCAGTAACTTACTCTACAATCTGGACAGTTGAACGAGCGGTTGGTGGTTTGGCCAGTTTGCTCCTCCTTCTTGATGACTCCGCACTTCTCGGGACAAGCAACAGTGGTGCTGCCCTGGGTCGTATGTCCGCATTTCCACTTGGTCGGGCCGTTGAGCCTTGTACACATCTTGGACTATTATTTGTAAGTAACGCTTCTGGTCTATCAGGTTTCCTTACTAACGTTAATGTGCGCGGTGGATCGGTAAGATAGAGTGATTCCAAATATTGAAACGAGATTAAAATGAGATCTCTGGTGTTAATGAATACTCTCACTTGCTCTGGGCAGGCTCCGGATGGTCCATTTTATATCCTATAAACAAGTCAGCCTTTTGGGGCGCTCCTCTGGAATAGAAAGGTGCGCAGGTTCGTTCATTGGGGAGATGTCATGGTCCGTGCATAATTCACAAAACAGACCAGCCGTCAGCATGCAAGGATGCAAGATAGGTTTCCAAGTAGCAGGGGTGAGAGGCAATGGATAGCCAATGGCATGCCTGGAGTGGTTGCCAACCACCAGCTTAGTCACTTCCTTTAGCACATGTTCACTCGGCCACCTGTCCATTCGGCCGCCGCTAGTCCCACTCAACCCCTCAAAAACTTGGTGCCTTTTCCCATTCTGCCTTATAATCTGGTCCATTTGCACACTTGCCCACTCGTCCACTTGCCCATCTGCCCACTTGTCCACTTTCCCATCTGCCCACTTGTCCACTTTTCCATCTGCCCACTTGTCCACTTTCCCATCTGCCCACTCAACCATTCAATCAACACATCACTGTTTAGTGCCACTATTACCTAAAGCTGGTTCGCAATGTCCTTCATCGACCCTTCTGCAGCAACCCTTACTCTATGTCTTAATCTCTTAGAGTCAGAACGCAACCAATATGAGGCAAAACCAAACCACCAGCCATCTAAATCGCAAGTTCAATGTTTTGAAAGGAACTGTGCGCTTCTGAAAGAACCTCCTTTATTGTTGCAGAAACCTCGTTCCACTAAACGACGGAATGAAAAAGCAAAGGCCAATATCTTGAGCATGCATCAAAAATTTCCGTCCGATCTACTTGTTCTACTTATGATGCAAATTCCTAAGACGAAATTGTCCGAGTTCAAAATCGAATGGATTGATAGCATTACGGAATGGTGGACCAGCAAACTGAAGCCGAAAGGCTTGAGTACAGTTGCGCTGGCCCTGTGCCAACATTTCAACCTGACATATCGCAACCGTGATACCACGACTCCTACTTCAAATAGTAAGGATTCACCAAGGGAAGGCCACACAGGCATAGCTGAGCTATCCATACACCATCGACAACAGACAGTAGATTCCAATATTCAATTCGAGACAGCCATTGGTAAGTCCAAGAAGGCGTAAATATGGACCCAATTAACATCACATAGAAGAACTCAACCTAGGTCTACCGTCAGATCAACCCATTGAGTCGACCGTTTCACTTGAACGGGAGGAGTTTCTACACGTTGTTGACTCATGCAAGCCGGTTACTGACGGGGAAATACCTGGTCAGGAAGTGGACAATGACATTCACGCGCTGGGCCGTATCATTCGTCGAGCAGCGAATTCATCCGACCTGAAGATGATCTGTCCTTGGTATGGTGGGCCCAGTGTAGAAGTCACCTTGAAAATCAACATGTCTATGGCGTTTGGTGAACAGCTGTTGCGCTATAGACTCGCTCATGCACCAGGATTGGCAGGTCTGAAAAACCAGACCAATGGTTTCCCATAAAATCGTAAATTTTGGCCCCTTTTCAGCCAGACAAGCGAGTATTTCTCACCGAACCGAGGCCCCGTCATCACGGTCAACACACACTCTCCTGATTGCTCATGGACTTGAATTCTACCTCCTCTTCCATTTTCTTTTATCAGAAGAGCGGAAGCGACAGGCCATTCAACGCTCTCGAAGTCCGTTATAACAGCTTCTTGCTCGTCAAATGTGACTTTCTCGCCAGTCTTGGTCTCCACCGATTTTGTGAGCGCTTCTTTGTCCATATTTTCGAACCGAAAATTTACTAAATCCATCTTTTGATTTGACAGGCTCGACATGTCGGCAAACAAAGTTCGAAAAAAGGTCGGGGCGAAGGCGGTAGATAACTTGTAGAGTTGATCCATTGTTAGCATTCGAGACATATAAAGATGTATATAACGCAATATGGATTTACCTGACTCTGGAAAGTGTTCTTTGATCATATTCTTTCGCAAGGCCAGATCCTGATGTTGCTCCCTCGGGACAGTCGACGAAAGTTGTCCCACGCTTTTTCTTCCGCCCCACCTTGGGAGCCGTTAGGCAGGCTGCTTTGTCATCACGGTCTTTGACTCTCGACGCTATGGGGTTGAATGTACATACTATTTTATTCCCCATGGAGCTCGGGTTTATGCTGTTTATGCCACATGATACAAGGAGGCACCTGGTGCTCATCTTATCATCACCATTAAGTGCGCCTCCGTTCACCCGTCCACTCATCAAGTTGTTCAACCCGTCTATTTGTCCAACATGTCCACTTGTCCATGCATTCACTTGTCCATGCATTCACTTGTCCATGCATCCACTTGTCCACTTGTCCACTTGTCCACTTGTCCACTTGTCCACTTGTCCAGTAGTCCACCCAACCACTAGTCCACTCAGCCACCAACCCATTTGTCCACATTATGGGTCCTGAGAAGGTATATGATTGGACTTTGTTAAATCCGTTTATTTTGATATCTATACACCAACATGGTGTGGCCTCGAGTATTTTGAATTAGTTTCCTCCCAGTTATAAACAAAGAAAGCTGCATTTCGCGATTAGGATGTGAAGAGATTGGATATCTATAAAGATGTCAGCCTTGTCCCAAGTGGTCACCGCGATTTGATTCAGGCCAGACCCTGGTCCTTTGATTATTTTCTTACGTTTCTGAAGCTGAATCGTCATCACTATGTTCTGCATGAAATTTATCTCATCCTGGAATCCATACGGCTCCTCATCAACCAACGAGCCCGAGACGCCTAGACCTTCGAATACGGCTGCCCCTGGATATCGCGATATCCAGCCAATGGTTCGCTACTGCAGAGATATTCACGACGTCATTGAAGCCGAACTTAGCTTTGGGATCTCGTTTTTCTCCGAATATAGGGGGTTTTCCGCGAATAGAAGAGTATTCTTTTCGGCTCGGTTTCAAGACGAACCCCACAGAATCCGTACTGTTTCCTGTCCACTCTCTATCGATGCCGGAAAACTTCGCCCAGAGGATCAAATACTACTGCAAATCAAACTCGATGCTGCTAGGGACTGGGTGCCAGAGAATACTTGGAGTGTCTTTGGTATTGTTAAGAATGAGGGTCTTATTGTGTATAATGCAGAGAAAAGGCCTATAGATAGGCAACTTGCTGCTTTCCTGTAATAAACTCCTGCATAATTCAATTGCCTGTGCAGGAAAGATATAGTCACTGTGTTGTATCTGGTGTCCTAGCCATGCTGATACAGTGGCTGCCTTCCATAGAGATTGGGAAATGATGATCGTCGTAAGCAGGGACTCGATCCTTTAAGGCCCAGAAAGAAATTATTCCTTTCTGTAGTAGTCCATCCTGTCAGCATACCCATGGTCCCTACAGCTAGCCATGCAGCAGTGGGCTGGTATATCCAAGCCATATTCGTTGGTGGAGACCGTAGACTTACGTATAAATTGACGGGAAACCTCCCCTCCTTTGAATCCTGTTCATAGCCCGAATTAACTTGAATCCTCTTTATTCTTTTGAGAGAGCATATAACCCATTCCATACGCACCAGAGAGCGAGACAACAAGAACAAAAGGCCAGAGCCATAAAATATTCCAAAGAGAGTTCTTTTGTCCTTTGTGCAAATTGATCTGGCAGTTACGACGTGGAGTCATCGTTTTTTGCAAAGCGAAGTAAGTAATAGTATCTACTATCCCTATATATCCTAATGCATCGTTCTAATAAGCGTCTACATCTCCTTAGGACCTGTCATGTTCTGGATATTAGAATATCTCGACCTGGTTATTCCGTTATACTTTGGCTGGTACCCTTTTGTTTTCGTTGTAATATTTTGTTACTGGATAAGTGGGTATTGTCGAGGCCGTTGAATTACATCCAGGATCGTCCTCTACACAATGGCTTCCATACCTATCAACTGTGTCAAGGCTCAGCTCGTTTCAACCCCTTCCTGCCCAGCTCATTGGATTATCACCTTCAATGAATCCGACTCTTGGAGCAAGACAGCAACATCAACAAAGATAGTCCAGTGGACACCGACCAGTCCCAATGTGCATTTGGATGCTATCGAATACGGCATCAATGAAGGTTTTACACTGAGTGAGATGAAAGAGAGCATGTTGTCCCCAAAGCATCTCATGGAAAAGCAAGTCTATTGCTGTTGTCAAGACTGGGTGTAAGTCAACCAGACAACCAGTGCGTCTAGCTTCTAATATTTCACAGATGGGCAGTCCTTTGGTCTTATATGAATAAAGGCTATATAAAGAACGTTTCTACTGCAGGAACTGATTCTAACCGTCTACTGGAATCACTGGTCGAACGAAAGTATAATCCCCAAATCATGATGAACCCTGACGAAGATTTGTCGATTACTCGCTGGCCCGCGTCGTTCAATCAATTCGACTTTCATGCCACTCCTTATTTTATAAGAGTGAGCGCTGTTATATTTTCATGGTCATTTCACATCGATTCTCTTGAAGAGGCCATTGAAGATGCAAACATCAACGCCAAAACACCCCGAGTTCTTCTTTTGCAACGAGCCCTCTGTGATAGTAAACCTGGATTATGGGAGGGGCCAGGAGGAGGTGTTGAGGGGGACAAAACATTGTTGCAGGCGATAACTCGAGAGACTCACGAAGAGACTGGGCTCCAAGTATCGCGGATCATCCGGCCCCTTTCAGTTATGAGATGGAAGCGAAAGAAGGAAAGCGGTATTTTCGAATGGGTCGGCTTTCCTTACATTGTTGGCATCACCGAGAAAAGATTTCCGAAGATGCAAACAATTCAAGAGAGGTCTCAGGATGTTCAACTTAATCCCAGGGAGCACCAGAAGTTCGCTTGGGTGACCGAGGAGGAATTGAGAAAGGGGGGGTATGAGATGCTTGAAGGCCAGAGGGATACATTCCTGGAGGCTTTTTCTCTATTTCGGAAAGGGACCATTTGAGCAGGCGACGTTAGTGATGCAGCATCTTCCATCGATATTCCAATATTTCTTGCTTTCTTTTCCTCTGACACTACCAGTTAGTACATATGAACACCTCAAGCATAGCTTCAATGATTTCCACTTGCCATATTATGTTCAATTCACCGATGTGTGCTCCCAAAAGCGTGCCCTGTATCTCTTGTCTCCCTGGTCATAAGCATCGATCCAAGACAATACAGACTGTCTGTTGTACAGGTAGATGTTGAAGAGCCTATCGATTTCCTCAAGTGGTGTAAAGTAACGTCAATGACGTCCGCTTGCAATGTGGTATTGGTTGATGGGTAGTATGACACTAGCAATTTGATAATTCGAACCAACGTATAGTTCCAAAAAGCACGTTCTGTCTCTTATGTCTCTTCGTTCATATATGTTAAGCGGAGACGTTATGAGCTGGAGCCCTGTGGATTGAAAAACACCTGGAAAAGATTCAATGAAAGTGATAGAAGTACATCAGTTTGTTGAATAGGCGCACACTGCATTCGACCGGTATAATGACAAAACTCCTTTAGCATATCGTCACTTATATAGGAACAGAATGAATTTACAAGCTCCGCTTGCATCGAATTCTCCATTATATGGTAATTCGACCTTGGTCCCATATGCTGGGTTTTCCGCAATTCAGGCGACAAATCGGGGCTTTCCTGGAACCTTGTGACCGTTTCCAGGAGCATTGAAGCATGCAGAAAGTGATACAGTCAAGGGTGGCGATATGACTAGTCACTGCCGGGACAGTGTCCAATAATGGGCTTACTGGAGCTGGGTCAACCACCCCAGGAAATAAACGACAGGCCGCGCGAACCGAGATGGCCTTGCAGGGATTATTATTACCTCAATACACAGGCAGCCTTTAGGTGGGCCCCCTCTCATAATACCCTTGGAAGCGGACAGGGGAGGACACTATACATAGGCCATGTGAGAATTGAAGGAACCATATAGCACGAGGTCTCTGGCATCTCATACCCAGACCATTTTACCTTTCTTGTTCTCTTCGTTCTCAATACAGCAACACTTCAATTTTGCTGGAGTCACAGTCTGCTGCATGATTGTTCATTGGAGAACCTTAGGTGTTATTCCCCTTTCTCTCGGTCAAGTGCAATTTGGATCACTTCCCCGCTTATTTCGTACAATGCTGATAGTCGAAGAAATCTTTCCTCTCTACCTGCTTCCCTGAGTCTCCTATTGATTGATAGTCTGAATGAGTTAATATGACTCAACATCCAAAAACAACATCTATCAAGATTTACCTGAAAGACTCCACGACACTTAAAAGGTTCTATGAGCGATCTGCCACATATTTGTGCGGAAGTGTTCGTGGAGATGTACTGGAGAGATGGCACTCCTTGATTGGAAGTCTCGGACAGAGAGGAAACAAACATGGTACTGGAGCCAGTGAGCGACAAAGATTTTTCACAGCAATCTCATCCCCTGTTGATGAGCAAAGTGAGTCAAACAGCATATTATGAACTCATCAGTATGCTTACCGATACAAGCGCAAGTGGAGTATTTCGTCAGTATGTTCTGTCACACGGACTCGATAAATGTAACCGTCAATGACCTGCGAAAGGAATTGGATGGATTGCCCAGCTGGGGAGGATGCTGCAGCAGAGTTATTGACGAGATGTTTTTTGTGCGCCAAAAGGAGGAACTGTACAGAAAAGGCCAGGTTGGTATGTTTCTGTTAGACACGGGTTGCAGCACATATAATGACTTGTCACCAGGTGAACTATCAACCATCCACATACCGAAGATACATCGCCATCTCGGTAGAATGGGCCATATGATCAATGAAGTCAGAACCAAAGGGCATGACTCTGTCATCAGTGGTTGCAATGTATCCGAGGGTCCATGCTATTCATCCAATCAGCCAGGCACGAGAAGAGCGAGGACAACCAACCCACCTTTTTCTTCGCGGGTTGACCGGTCGCGTCGAAGAAGCCTCAGGGGATATTGACCATAGTTTTTGACCACAGACAAAAGAAACGCATCATCGAAGATGTTCAAGCCTACCTCGATCCCGACCCCCGTGCCTGGTACGAGATTCGAGCCTATCCATATCGACGGGGCTATCTTCTCCAAGGCCTGCCTGATGCAGGAAAATCAAGCATGTGCTTTGATCTGGGCTCTTGTGGACAGGTGACACCATATCCCTTGCCAGCTTGCTCCGAGTGGATGTCAGATTATATCGTCCATCTATCAACAAAGTTCGCCCCGATTGTCCCTCCTGATCGGTGAAAGGGGTAAACAATATGTCTCGGTGGGTAGGTAAACCGTAAGCGCACTTAGATATCGGCTGCAAAGTACCACTGCCAACATTTCCCATCACAAAGATACCAGGCCAGTACGCGATCCTCGGTCGAATCTACCAGATCAAGGTCAGCGGTGTCGTCTTCTCTTGGATCGAAACAGGTAACACAAAACAGACGAAGCCTCGGGCCCTACATGCCTCAGGCATGGCTAAACATTGGGATAGTGGTCCAGGTGGGTGGGTTGAAATCGGCGACACAACCCTGCAAGAGGCCTTCAACCGCAAGGTGGTAAAAAAACTGGATCCCGCTTCTGCGAGATCGTTCATATGCTTTCGGTCACACAGTGGAGCCGGTCAACGCACAGTGGATAGCAAGAGTGGGTCGAGTTCCCATATATCATCAGCGCCTCCGAGTCACATAAGGCGAAGTGCGAATCGTGGTGCAGAACAGGTAGAAAGTACGGCCTTGAATCCCCAAGAACACAAAGGCTCTGTGTGGGCAAACGGAAGCTGATATCCGAGCTGACAAGTACACGTTTTTGAAGATTATCAGCATAACTGGAAGCATTTGAGAGGGAGATGATGTCGAGCAATCGACTTACATAGGTCATTCCAGGAAGACTGAATGTGTCAACGGCCTGAAGTATAGACAGCTCTGCATTTGTCTGGTCCAGATATTTGCTTGCCTTTACCAACACCCACACTCACGTAGTCCTGCTTCGCTTCAAGTGAGGCAGCGATCATATAGCGTAACAAATTATCTTGCTGTCATATGTCGAGTGATGTGCTTGCTTGTGTCGTATCGCTTGTGTCGCATCCCAGGACCAGGTGACAAGTCTCGTCCATCGGATTCAGATAGGCGCGGTACAGTCAGCGACATTGTAGGAAGCGAGCTGTGGTGGCGCAGTCAAAGAATCATCTGACAAGATGTCGCGGATGATCCGATCAGTAGATCGGACTGAGGTAACCAGGCCCCCCACAGCAGAAGAATGCCCAGAAGGTAGGCTGCTTTAGGAACCCAAGGCGACGGCGACATATTAAAATTTCCGGCCGCAACGAATAAAGCCCTACCTCAAGACTGTCAGTTACCCCTAGCAGAGTTGGCTTGATGGCATGATGATTGCGATTGGTGGACCTGGAAGAGGTTGTGAGGATAGAGGACGGATACCAAGGAGGGCAACCTATTCACTTCGACGACTAGAAGAAACCCGATCAGCTTGAGACACTGAGGTGTGTCATTTATGACTTAAATGCTCTGCCGAAATAGGCTGCCTGGGACGAGGAAAAGAACCGGTCAATATCCAGACATGGCTCACACCTAAGAAATCACAGGAGCGGAGATCTAAAAGCAGTTGCACTTGGTCATACAGACTGGGCCTCGGATTTGTGGCCCGGCATAGCTTTAGGGCTCGATACAGACAATGACCATGATTCATAGCAACTCCAGAGTTGTAGGGCTGGGAAAGTGAGGATCAAGGAGAGACAGGGCGAATGCCAGAGGACAATAGGATGAAGGAAGAACGACGACTGGCTGCCCTTGATGGGTAGAGGGAGCTGGCTTTTATAGACGACGATGCGGCACTGCGGCGCTACCAGATTTAGAACACCCTACAAGCTCCTCATCATCGCGGACGCTGGAACGGCCAGTCTTGTATCCTTTCAAATGCGATGCGTGGCCCGCGCTGCGGCACCTCGTACGCAGCCCACGCGACTCACCCTGGGCAGACTCTTAGTATCAGCAGTTCTTCCGGCCAACCGCAGTCTCTCACAGCCGAACAGATTTCATCGAGGACTCTGAGAATCGCCTCTCACTGCAGACTTCCACCATCTCATCTGCCATTTCCATGATTCTTGACTGGTCCATTTCAAAACTTTGTCTCCTCGACACGGTAACAATATCGCAGAGCTGTGGGTAGAATTCGCAAATTATTGGCCCGCAGCCACTACGGACCGGTGTTTCTTGAGAGAAGACCATGATTGGCTCATTCTGCGGAGTGGGGAGTGGGGCATTCGCTCTTCCACAAAGTCCTTGGACACCTGTGTGACTTATCCGCCAGACAACAGGACAAGGACGATGGATTTGCTCTAGGTGATGCGGTGTTAGCGCCGCAGACGATAGGAAAGTTACGTCATCTTGGTTGATTCGCAGGCTCCCGCGGAGTCAATGGGTCCGCAGCGACCATGATTGGTTGACGTTACAGATTGCCGCAGGACTTGGAGTCTCGATTCCCAATCGATCGATTGGCATCTGTTTGATCGAGCCTCGATTCACAACACGGCCAAATCTTGGGTCATTCTTGGTTACAGGTTTTTGGAAACGTTCCGAATCACCTGCTGAAGGTGTTGCAAAATGCGGATGGGCGGGTTACATCTCGGAAGGGGCAATGCGGCCCATAAGCGCTATAGATGCCACAATAGGTACAGTTCAACATGTGTGAGATATCTAGCAGATACATACCGCAGCGCACCGCAGTCGCCAGTTGCTTCGCCGGTCAAACACAATTTCGAACCACCAAATGGCCGTGTCCAATCAGCCATCCAGAAAACCACAAGTTCTCCACTATCGTGTGGCCGAAGAGACGTCTACTTGGGTTCAAGAATACTTTCCAGTTTGCGGTTTACATAGAACAAGCTGATTCAAAACCTTCGTCCGGTCCTTCCAGTATCCTGCTGCCTGGGGCTTCACGAATTCTCATCTTCTCATTTTTCATTTTTGGTAAATCTCACGTACTTAATGATGATACACATTGTCTGTCATGGAGGTACAGTGGAAGAGCGGATAGCTCTACCAGCCATAAGGCGCTGGCCACAGTAAAGTCAGATAACATGACTGGGCGATCACGGAATATTTGTCATCTCGCCGCTGTCGCCCATGCCTTTTATTTTAAGGGGCGGAATAGCTGGGTGTGGTATCATCGGCCAGACCTGCTGGTCCCACGCTTGGATGTATAAATCGCGCTGGAGACGGTAATGAAAACATCTACTTTCCAATTCATGTACCTGCCGATGCAGCTCTTCGATCTTCTGCAGCAACATGGCCTTTTCTGAATCCATAATACACTGCCTTTCTTTTGATGCAGGCGAGCGTTGCCTCCTCTGTCGATACCTCCGCGATGCAGCTCTAGCTACAGCTCTCTGTTCGGCGGAGCTCGAAGGTATGAATTCGCAAGGTATGAGGCTCTCTGCCATTTTTAGCTTAGGGGTACTACTATTAGCATGGTTATTTCTTTCTCGGGGCTGCCTGCTCCTGCTCACCATCCAAACTTGTTTCCCGCTGGTCAAGGATCACTGTAGGGCTGCAGGCTCCTGTGAGCGGTGCTTTCTGCGCATGGACCAGGCTCCCTGTTCGTAGTAAGTATCCTGTGTTGGAAATGCAGGAAGGAGGCTCCTTTATAGCCTCCCGGCATCCAGCTGCGAAGGAGGCGCTGTAGCTCATGGGTACTCCCACTGTGTTCTTCGGATACCGACATACGTTCCGGAAGGAAGGGATTATCTCAAGAACTACTCCTATTCTCAGGAACGTGGCATCTGTTCCTAGGAACACAGCATCTTGTTTTTCGGAAAATATAATCTAGTCTCAGGAGTTTAGCTGATGTTCCTGGAGATCCGTTAACTCCTAGGAACACATATGCTGGCCCTAGGAGTCTTTTCACAAATCCCGAGAAGTCTAAAATTAACAAAATTCTATCCTTGCCCTTACATTTTGGACCTTTCCCAGTTTTTCAATTCTTAACCAACATCTCATTTATGGACAGGAAAACGTGAATCTAACAGTCTGCCCATCCACAGCCTTGCGCCATCCCCCATCGATGTGGGAGCCACAGCCATTTGGCGGACCAGTGGTTTAATCGGAAGTATCGCGCGATACAGTTCACGGGCTTGATCTTCGAACTATCCCAGCTCTGTCACAAGGTATGCAGAACGAGGAGCAGTATAATTGTCCTGACTCGATGGAGCCAAACGAAGCCTATCCATATGACAAAGAGTATTCGGTTGAGGAGCGTCAGAGCATCGATAAGTGGTTTTACGGCACTGAATAAGAAGTTTTCCTGTTATAATCATTACTTCATGTTTCAGATAGAGATTTTATATATTGGGAATGCATAGAACTGCTCCAGGGGGTGAGGTTAAATACATCGTTCGCCAGAAGTGAAGAGAGGGTGGCTAGTAAGCCTTTAGTAGGGTGACTTGGCGCGCAGGATTCTCTTTCAGCCTTCAGCAAATGGGTGTTTTTTTTTTTTTTTTTTTTTTTGGTTGCCTATCGGGATCGCTGTGCGTATACAAAAGCTAGTGGACAATCCAGCTGGGACGCTTATCGAATGGCGAAGCTTAACGCTGGGCGGTTTTGGCTATCGGCCCCTTCGATAGCCGTCCTTAATTGGCCGATAAAACCCACCGATGAGGAAGTGGGTCTACCCATGTCGGGTTCTGCAGTACCAGTTCTTGTATTAGGTACACTATACACGGACGATGACTTGGTGAAAACTGAACGCCCACGAAATACTACCTAGAGCTACAATCAAGGTAGTCTACTGCAGCGAGCACTCAAATGTGATGGACGATGCTCCCGTGCCCAATCATCAGGTCGTCTCCGGCGTAAGCGCCAGTATATATTTTCATTACGTATCCGGTTGAAAAACGTTTGAGATAAGCGCCCACGGGTTTGGATTCTCCAGCTGGCGCGGTTGCAGCCAAGAAGGTATTGGCCATTCATCAAAGATCATCCGGTGTTGGCATTTCATTTGATATCACGTACATTATGACGAATAACCTCCATCCGCAGTGGCTTCACACGAAACACCACTATGCGCCAGGAATACTGTGGGCGTCTAAACTCTGAAAGTTGTACGTCTTCCATAGCGATGAAGGACATATAAATGAGACCCTCGCCAGCTACTACTTTCCATTGACATCCAGCAATCCAAATCTTCCTATATCTATTAGTCTCCGATCTCTATAAACTTTCCACCGTCAATGACTCGCACCATTCACTTGGCGATATTCTCAAATGGGGCCAGACCAGCTCACTATGCTGTCTTCATCCCTTCTGGTGATGCAGGCAAAGTGGGAAAGCTTATCCATGTGACCGGAACCACTGCCACGGGGTTCTTCCTTGAATTCAAGCGAAACTACGACTTTAGCCTCACTCAGCGGAAGCACCAGCTCATTCCACTTGCCCAAGTCAATGCCCAGTATATAACAGATACTGTTGGCACCGGACAACAGTCTGCTGACACAACTGCTCGTGATCGACTGGAGTCAGTTGCGACAATCGTGCCGCCTCCGGGACGCAGCGCCAATCCTTTTGATCCATCGGTAAGTCAGCGTTACCATTGGAACGGCAATATATACTAATAAGTGTTATAGGCACCCAACTGCCAGAACTGGATGCGAGACTATATCCAAAGACTTGTTGCTGAAGGCCTGGTTGCGAGCAGCGCCGGCTCGGTTGTTCAGAACGCTCCGAGGCTTATGTGAGCTGGGTGTCGCATGGCGGGTTCCGCTTTACCAGGATCCTTGGATTGGCGCTGATAACTATCGTTGAAAGAAGGACTTTGTGGGTATTGTTTAATCTGTATCTGGAAGCATATTATATGAAGCAACAAATAGATCTGCTTTAACTAATCTGACGGGTATAACTGATTCTCAATTTTTCCATCGTGGATAAAAGTTTCCCTCATGAGCCATCAGTGGAGATGAGCTGCAAGGAACATCCGGGCACTGGGTAATGACTCAACATCCCATTGCCGACGTGTAGTAGTCCCATGGATCCCAAGTGCTAGCGAATTGGTCCAGAATTTCGGGCAGATAGGTGGTGGACCATAAGTCACCTCTATCAGCGGTATATTGCGCTTTGCGAGACTCCCAATACTCAGGCAGCCAACCAGACTGTTCCCAGTCAATAAGTGCCAGAATACGGTACGGGGGTGTGGGTGTGACGATGATGTTACTGTGATGGAGATCGCCGTGTGTGAACTTGATTGCACAGTCGTCTGGGAGGTCATGGCGGAATGGTTCCACTGGTACTGAGTACGGATCTGACATTGGTCTTCGGTGAAGGAATGTGAACCAGTCGTGAAAGTCGCGAACTGTAGCGAAAGGCCCTGCTTCATGCATATAGTTCACATGAAATGCCCTGTCGTAAAGTGGTCCTTTCGTAATGCTGCCTACGAAGAAATATAAGCTGACGGAGATTTATTATCCAAAGGGCACGCGAATTATTCGTACCTATAAATGTGTTCTCTGGGTCCTGTTCGACCTGTCGGAGGCGCTGATAAAGTGTCCTCAGTTCGCGACAGATGGCAGCTTTGTCCTCATGTCCCATGATTGGCCATACTTCTTCAAGGGATTTTCCATTCACATATTCCATGTAAATGTATTTCTCGTTTCCTTCGGTGCGCCAACCATACACTTCGGGCACAGGAACATCGCCCTTGAGGGTTTGGCGGATGGTATATAGGCTCTGAGCTTCGGATAGTTGAACAGAGCTTCCCCATTTGACAAATAGGCCCAACTCTTCGAAAATGGCAGGTGGCGGTCGCACGTAAGGGGCTGCCATCGAATGAGGTTTCCTTGGGTCTGCATACACTCCAGCGAGATGTTGCGCCTTAGCGCGTGCTTGCACTTCATTTGGTGAAGGTAATCGATCCCATTTTCGGAAAAATGACGATTCCTCGACAAGAAAACTGAGAGAATTGGGAATTTTCGACTGCGGGAGTCGCATCCGTTCTCCTTCACGGGTCATGATGCTTGAGACTCGACGTTTGAGCGACCCAGCGGCTGTTGCGGTCGTTGTTTATGGTGGCTCTTGATGGTCACATGATTAGTTACGTAATCCAGAGACTCCAGGGTGACACGGCACCAGGCAGCAACTTGGCAACTCCCCCACAAATGTCGAGTTGATCAAGCAACAGCTTCTTCGTGAGATACTTACTACAGACCAACCTCGTTTGCCCGCCGGCCTAGTTTAGACCTATTCTATGAAATCAGAGTTTCTCACCCTTCATCGACGCTTCCTTCCAATCGCAGGTTGTTGTTCTGGTCCACACCTGGCTTGTGGCCATCGAATTTCATCGATGACTCTGACCATATCCTCTCACCGTAGTCCCATCTTCACGGTTCCTGCCCCTTGCCCCTAGAATGCACATTGTTAGCAGACATACGCGTAAGCTATTTCGCAGACACTAGGACGAACATGACAGGCTTTCTAGGTGATGCGGTGCTAGCGCCGCAATTGATACTATTGAGTGACGTCATCTTGGTTGGCTCGCAACCTCCTGCGGATTTCGGGATCTCGCAAGACCATGATTGGTTGGCGTGACAAAGCACCCTTCCACAAGACTAATAGCACCGGTCCCCGTTAGTACGGCCTTCGAATGAAACGATGCGGATCTGAGTCTCCATGACCTCGTAGTTTCGCTGCGGATGTGAACTTGCCCTGATTGGACCACTCCTAACCCGATTCGTGTATACAGTTCCGCCCGCTTGAGTAGTCGGACAGATTTTGAGTTCTTCAGGAGGCACATCCGACTGGAATTTGTGAAAAGACTTTTGCACCTCTGGTACCGGAAATTGCACATTGGGGGATTTATGATTCATGCACAGCAAACAACATTATGGAAAGCAAACTGTATTGTAGAGTGTAAAGAATGAGAAGTTAACGAGACATGCCACGCCCAGGTTTTTCTCTTTATCCTCGATTTAATGGCGTATCCGATGATGGAAACTCTCCTGCCTGAGATATAATGTCGCCCAATCTTTCCTCAATGGGCCGTGGATAGTATGTCGCCTAGCAATGTGAGTCCTGTCCATGTAATGGAAAAACATCCAACGTGCCTTACCAAATTTGACAATGTATCTAACAATTCTTTCCGTACAGATGAATCTAATATATATATTTGTCCAGTTTTGCGAATTCGAACGGCAAGGAAGACGTCAGCCTCGCATTCAAGGCTAAATTCTGCGGCCTTCTTGAAGAGTCCCTTTTTACGCCTGTGGCGTTGCTGTGTCTTCGCCCGGGTACTGTCCGATTGACGTTTTTTTTATGAACGAGGGTTTATTAGCCATCGCGTGGTCTCCAGCTAGATGAGATGCAGGGGACTCTCAAATCATGGTGTATCTGTCTCTATTATATAAACTAAGCCGAGCCTCGCTGCGGGACGACAACGCAATGCGTTTGACATTCCGCAGAATATATTCTATTCTTGGAGCCATACCGCAGAGACCGCATGTTGTCGGCATCTCACATATAAATAGGCCTATCTTTTCCTGGGGTACTTCATCCAGGTTGTGTCCATGTTTATTATATCAAAGGAAGAATGCAAGGGCCAGAAATCTATGCCATTGTGGTTGGTGGTATCTTGGCTAGTCTTCTCCACATCCGTGCAGTCCCCACCCTCACCAGCTAGACAAACCTGATCACCATCTTGGTTTCCCGACATCTGACGCTCCCTCTAGCAGACATCGATATTAGGGTCCCTGGACACGAGCTATCACTTTAATCCATTTATTGTTTGTGGCAGTTAATGTATTTCTTATTTTCTTTCGTGTGTGAAGTCCTTGTCTAGTGCCAGCCACCGGTCAGGAGAACGGGAATAGGAATGGAAACGACGCTAAGAAAAGGGCCAAAGGGAATGGCCCAAAGTGACGAGCCGGAAAGGCCCAGAATCCAGCGTTCTGACTTTCCGAGCCAGGAAGTTAACGTGCTCTTCACTGCTCGCTCTTCGGCCTGAAATAAAGCGGTTTCTGCAACACGTCTTGATGTACTCTTGCATTCCTTCGCGAGAACCGATGTTCCTTCACGGAAACCGTGCAACGGCGTTCGACTGGTGGGGCCGTGTTGATCCCGAATTCTGGACTCCAGGTCACGGTTTTTGAACACCTTCATTTTGCTCCCAGGAACTCACAACTGACAAGTTTTGGACACTTTTGCCCGGCCCTTTTTTTTCTGAGGCCATTTTCAGCTCCCCTGCTATAAAAGCCAGCTTTTCTCCCTCTTTCCACGATGTTCCTTTTCCACCCCAGGCCGTCTTTGTCCGGCCATTTTCTGTCCTTCCCTGCCCATCGACCGAGCTTTCTCTCCGCTAGTAACTCCAACCATCGTCTCTCGCTACCAAGTGCTCTCCCCTCGTTTTATTCCGTTGTTCTTGTGGCTGGCCCGCTAGGATGCTCTTCATCACCCTCGGCCTCAGCGTAAGTGCGTCCCTTTCATCGAACACCGATTACCGTCTGACCGTTTCTCTTCGAAGACTCATCCGACCGACACACTTTCCTTAGACGAGGATGGATATTCTGACGTGCGTGAAGCCCACTGCCCTTCCTAAGAACTGAGCTTACACCCCCCAGTTAACCAACCGTCTCGGTCGGAAGTTGAAGCGATTGGGATTGCTCGGTGCGGAATACATCCTTCACGTAATGAGACTGGCTAAAATCGGTGGATATATTCGATGGCATATGGTGGATGTGGATGGGGAGGTGTTATCGTCGAATATCCGGCGCCCGAACACGTACCACGTGATCTTGGGCTTCGAGGTACGATCGCTGTCCGTGTGGTCTTTGTCTACTAATATATGATGGTTCAGAGAGTTGGTTCAAACGTGATCGATACGAAAGGCTTGCGGGAGGTGAGTAAATTGGTACGACTTAGAAACACGGATGCTGACGTCTGCTAGTTTGTTCCAGGTTTGGGCGAAGATCTAGATGACCTCCGGAAACTCAAAAGGAATGAGGTAGACTACGTGCTTAGCGGGATTCACGAGGTGGGCATGGTGGATTTCGTCACACCGAGTCAAGTGCCTGGCGATAACGCTTCCTTGCCGTCCGGTAGGAACACTTCTTGCTACGGCTCCATTTACGTTCTGGTCTAACGATGTATTCTTCTCGTAGAGATGAATAGTGCAAGCCTCGCAGATGCGACGTCACACTCAAACGCCACCACCTCAATGGATGGCCTCACCTCGTCGGGGCCTTCGAACGAAGGAATATATGCCGGCAACGATTTCGATCACCTCCTGAATCAATTCTACGGCCCTCAACAATTTGTTTCATCTATGGCAGCGACAAATATGGTCGGAGAAGATTGGCCAGCTGGGATCGCGATATCCCCAGAGCCTGTGTCCATGGACGATCCGATCGATACTACTGTTTCGCTTTATGCGTCCCCTGCATCGGTCAACTCTCTATTAGCGGATCAACAACTTAATTTCCTTGACGCTGGGAATACAGCCCCCCTGACCAGGTCTTTCGTGGATTATGTGTCATCGCCAGAATCTGTCGCTGCTTTTGGGTCGGAAATCGGTACCTCCCCATCCTATATGACGCCTCCTAGCTCTGTCAGTTCCCCCTTCAGCGTTCAGTCAATCGACCCACAATGGTCTTTTAGCGGCCATTCAACACATGCCAATGCTGCCCATATTTGGCAGGGGCATTATATTTCCCAACAGTTGCAGTGTTGTAGAATCCGGGATGAGGATGGGGAGAAGAAGAAGAAGAAGACGAGGAAGGATTCTCCCAACGATCAGGACTGGGACACTCTTAGCAGTGAGGGGATCTCGCGTATTATCAAAGCTTGGGACTTCCTTCTCCCACGGCACCCTTTAGTGTGCGTACGGGAGCTCCCAGAGAAGAATGCCTCCATGTCCATCCGACAAGTTCTTGGCCTTCCCGAAGTATGGAAGGGAATAGAGGGAGCTGTGAATTACTTTCGAGTGCTTGAAGCCGACAAGGACGGTCTCTCAACGCTTGGTCCTCTGGCGAAGCGTTTTGCCCAAATATATATCTACCTGAACTATGAGATGCTCTCTATGGACGGCTGCAGGACAGTTGTCAACCGAGTCCTCGATGCCTGCCATAGTGAGCCTATCGCACAACCAAGGGAGTCTGGTCGGGACAGGTTTTCCAGTACTCATGTACGTCTAGGTAGATGGTGGTGGAGATTTGCAGCTTCTTTAGGATTTGGTATCCTATTGGTTGCTGATGATGACTTAATACAGGCATTGTACGTTTGTCCATTCCCTTATCAAGCCTTCACTAACCCAGTGTATAGGAGGAGCAACAAATTTACCGATGACCAAATCGATGCTTTTATAACCTGTGCCTTACGCATACGGCCAGGTACCATCCATCTCTTCGAATCATTGAAGCCCATGGCAGTGTCCCTTTTGTACGGTACCGCCCCAGTCGATATTCGCCAACAGTTGGACAACGAGGCGACTGGCCTGTTGAATCGAAATGCAATAAACAGTGCACTTGGAGAAGATGGACAGGCACAGGCCCTTCCATGGACCTTGGGCACCTGGGAGGCAGAAAAATCTAAATTCTCCGCGAGCAAGGCCAAGAATGAATTTCTTGCCACACTACAGTCCTTGGGCTAGGCTAAGAGAACTCGGGGTCTACGCCAGTTTCTTGTGATATTGCATTTCATGATATGACGGTCCTTCTATTCTTGCTTTAGTCGTGCTGCTGACCAGCTGGACTGGTTTTTATTTTCTTTATTCGCCCCACTTTTGATGTGTTAGCAGCATACACATTCAGTTGGCAGTAACAATGATACATGCTTCACAGACAATTCCCCTTTTCCAACTCAAGTACGTACACACAAAAAGTGCGGGTGGAGATCAGGGCAAGCCACGCAATACCAATCAGGTCTCCAGGCGAGCAACGGACTTTGCTTAGCAGACACTGCTGGGGGTCTATTGGCGACGTCCAAAATCAATGGGAGGCTCCACAAACCTGTTTGGGCCCCTCAAATGACCCAGCTGATGTCTTGCAGAGAGGAACTCAAGAACAGCCAAATCAGCCGGCCAGCGGTCGATCTTGCCAAGCCCGATTGCCCCATCATCTTTGGCATATTAGGACAGTCAGTCCCAGGAAAGAAATACCTAGGATACAAATTTATTGGATTTACCCTAATCCCCACAAAAAATAAGCTTCACAACACAAGGGTGATGGTGGAACAGGCCTTTTCTGGGATACAATTCCTAAGACTGATATAAACCTGAGACTGATTAATCACAGGTTGCAGTGTCTCTTCGGAACAATAATGCCCTGAGATTTCCAATTTTAGGAACTCATTTATCCTGGGTATGGCTTTTTCTTGAGACTGGTTGTCCTAGGATCAATCTAATATTGGTATTGACGTTCCCTGAATATACCCGATCTTGGAGCCACTAATTCTTAAGGTGGAAACGTGAGTTTTTATTGCCTCCAGATTTATGGGTCAGGCATATTTCCAGCACAATTGGATCCCCGTATTGCCTGGGTGGTCTCCTGGTCTTCGACATAGATAGCTTGCAGCAAGACTTATCAGAGGCCTATCCTGGCGTGCACTCCCACCTCCAATCAACTTATATCCGATTCCACAATTAAAATGGGAACGTCAATTGCCATTCTAACCTTCATCGCGAGTTTTGCTAGATAGCCCTAAGTTCTCCAAGCACAAGTCATGTTCTAGGATCGGTTTTGATACACAATAATGAGTTAACGTTTTCATCCTCCAATCTATTCAATTACATAGATCATAAAAAGCAATATGCCGTGTTTGTGACCCAAAAGCCTTTCCCTGATCTGACATATCGTAATGGTTTTTTATTGACTCTCTAGGTTATCCATTTGTCCACCCATTTGAAAAGGAGTGCTGGCAAATAATACCCACGTGATAGTTTTCAATATCCAACAAGTGAGAGAAAGCGCAGTGCGAGAGAATGTGACAGCTGGGATGCTACGTCATGCTACATCATTTTACTATCGTTGATAACAGTAATTTACAAACCTGTCCTCTAGTTCATGCGTTTCAATAGTATGCTAGATAAGCCCAGGTACCTGAGCAATTTGATTGTGGTCAAAATACTGTACTATACACTTAAAACAGTACAGTCTCATACGTTGGCTTGCATTTGATCGCCACCCACAGGCGTCAAAAGATTTATGGAAGATGCTCTATAACCAAGTCACACATTGTCACTTTCCACTTCCGGACCACCAACTGGAACTGATGGTGAGTGTTTCCCAGGCTGAAGTATAATATCTTCTATGCTTTCACGAATTGGCCGGGGATAGTATGTGGCCTGGTGAGAAGGGTAAGCTCTGGGGCGAGCCAACTATCTAATAAGGCTTACCAAAGTGGATAGTATATCCAACCATTTTGACGACGAAGAGGAGTCTAAGATAAATATTTGTCCAGTTTTCTGGATTCGAACTGCTAGCAAAACCTCGGATTCGCACTCAAGGCTGAATTCGGCTGCCTTTTTGAAGAGTCCTCTTTTGCGTCTGTGGCGTTGTTGTGTTTTTGCTCGGACTGTATCCGACTGGCGCTTCTTTGTGAATGAGTTCTTATTGTGCATTCTTTGATTTTAAGCAGGGTAAGTTGTATCGAATACATGAACCTGGCATACCTTCTCTTGATATATATATGTCTAGCTACAGAGAAACGTTGCGGAGTCACTGGACAATAGTTACCTAAGTGGATGCAGCTGGGTTCTATTCAAAGACTTACACCGCAGAGAGCCCGCATGGGGTGATATGATTGGAGTATCTCCTTTCTGCGGTACCCCATATCCCGCAGCGGCCATTGATTGGCTAGCCCACCAGATCACAACAACCAATGAGAAACATGCACCACCTGGCTGCGGCCTCACCCTCCGGTATAAAGTTGCTTCAAATTCCACCGCTGTATAGTATATTAAACCAAGTTCTTTACTTTATACTGGCCAAAACTACTGTGTGAAGCATAAATTTTATTCCTAATAAAAGATTTCTCTGAGAGACTGTATTCCGTGCCAACAAGCCGCACTGACGAGTGACATAGTTGATGTCGTTTGCATCCCATCAAGAAAGCACGATGTCTCCCCAGCCCCCTCCAAGAATAAGTGATCAGCAGGTCCTGAATTTTCTAGAAACTCTTTCCGGGCAATCTCCCGCAACCATGAGCTCTATCGCTCCATCGCCAGCTGGTGCAGGACTTAACGGACTGGAGAATGTTGGTGGCTCAGCATTTACTCCAGCTGAGACAGCTGATCACGATGTAACCAGGGTAAACACATTTTACATACTGTATCTTTCTATGGTATATCATTGTATCCATTGCTAAATAAACTCTGCTTAGAGGCTCACAGAACATGAACAAATTATATTTCGTATAGTCCAGCAATTTAAATATCATCCAGAGCTGCTATGTCTAGTGAAGGATCATATCAAAAGGCTGCGGCGTTTGATGACCCCAATTGATGAGAGCCGGAACACAAACTCCCCAAGTTCCCGAGGTGATGTTTTCACAGAAACATCCGGTTCTCCGGCATCATTTAGGACAGCCAGATCACACCCCGCAGAAACAAACACATCACGTACTATAAGTGAATCCAGATCAAGGGGTCAGACACTTCCGCTGGTCCCCCCGCCTCTCTCGCCTCCTTTACCAGATGCAACTCGACGGCCAAGACCACCGATAGTAAGACGCAAACAAGCCTGGAAGGAATTGCCGTCCAAAATGCGATGTCGATATTCTATCATATCGATTAGAAGAGCCATGGAAGGCTCTATGTCTGTATATAGGGCCGATAAAGATTTAACAAGCCGTCTTTTTTTTGCAGTTGGTAGCCCCTACGCTATGGCTCAACTTCGGGGTATTTTTCAAGTCATAACGAGAAACGAGGGTTTATTGCCTTTCTCAAAACCCAACACAATAAAGTACGCCATACAGGCCATCGCCCGCTCTGGAAATTGGAAGTCTCTATCTCGGGTGCAAACAAGGATTAACCGTTACTACCTCGTGGATTTATATTCCAGAAAGGCAAGGGACCTGAATGCCAACGGGAGTTACACAGACGCAGAGGTAATCGACACTATCATTACAGAGAGTCATGGGTATCTGGAGCATGGCAACCCTGAGTTCAAGAAAGAAGTGGGCAGATTCAAAAATGCCTTATACCAATCGAGAAACTGGTATCAGATGGGAAGGCGTTTTGGCACCGGTATCCTGCTTCTTGTCCCATGGGGCGGTGCATTTGAGATTTATGATTCTCAGTTAGTATGCCAAAGCAGCTCAATGAGTCAAACTAATTTTTTTCTTAGCATTCAGAAGATCTCCGAGGATCATTTCAATGACTTCCTTCGCTTATTGGATAAAAAAAGGGGCAACTTTTTGAGAGACCTCGGCCAATTGGCCCTTCAGAGGTTCAAATCTCTGACCAGTCTAACACCTTCGAACACGCTACCTTTAGAGGATAGTTTAGATTTCGAGGCTATCTACGAGAGGGTATTTGATTCTGACGAGCTATTGGAACTTTTAAAACCCAGATGATCCCTTGCAGTAGGAAATGCGGTGAGATATATATGCTTGTCGACTTACCATTCAGGATTACAACATTAAACAGCCGAGATCCGAGACCACCTACGGGAGACAGTGAGAAGACACCTTCACGAAGGTGAGAAGGTGGTTGAATTGAAGTATCAGGCTAGCCTTGGATAAATGGCGTGGAATGGACATTCCCATCAACCAGATCTCGGGGGCTTGCAGTGGTACTAGTAATGTCCATTCCAAATGCAACCTTGCGAAGCAAGCACATACAACATATCTCCCAAAAATCTAGACATTGGAAGTTTTTGTTAAGTACTCTTCATCGGTTATACTTGGTCATGGTTGATTCTTCAACGTCATTTCTTTCTGCAAGTTAAGCTACACCAACTCCTGCGCAGTACCAATCTTGCGATAGGCCTAGAAGATGGGCTTTCTGAATTACGGAAACCCCCATTATCATTCATATATATGCATAGAGGTCGAAGCTGCTGCAGTACTAGAGAATGATATATGGAGGCAGCGGACGAAGGCTCAAAGGAAGGAATAAAAACCCTATCGTTTGGCTGCAGCTTTGAAAAAGGCTCTCTATCCAATGGTCGAGTGGACTGAATCCGGCATATGCATTCTTCACGTGACCGCATCGAAACTTTCGATACGGTCACGTGCTGGACAGAGGGCCGAAAGCTTTGCCCGAGCATTCTGATTGGCAGATCTCCTGCCTTCTCTCGAATTCCCTTGAATTCTCATTAATTCTATTATGTTCTTACATGTGACGTGATCAAAACTAGACTGACGTGGCAGTTCCTGATTGTAGGAAAATAACGGTTGTTAAGTCGCTTGCTCAGTGAGCGCTCAGGGTGCCCCACTGAGCACTCCGGGAGTATAGCCCTCTTCGGAGTCAATTTCTCGCCCTCATTGGCCCATACTTCCGATCACATGATCCCAGCTGACGGAATGCTGACTCACCTGGCTAACCTGCAAAATCTTGACTACGTTGAACATTTCATCAACGGTCACCTCTTTCCTCACTCTCTGGCCTGTGACCACTGAAAATTTAACGTGTGCTGTCTGTATCAAGACTTTCAGTTGCTCACAATGTCAAGAGATACATATCAACAGGTGTGCATCTCTTTCGACAGTCGGGATGTGTTGGTCAATGTTCAACATGTGTTCAACATATGTTCAACATATGCCACGATCCGGGAGGGTGAGCAGAGCACTGAGCAGGGTGAGTAGAGCCCTGAGCAGGGTGAGCAGAGGAACACCACTGGGGCTTCTGCTCCATCCACCCATTCATCATCCATCAGTACCCTTGGTTCTCACACAACTCGACGACACCCATTCTCACCACTAAATCTATTATTCCCCGTGGGAACATTCGTGTCAGAATGCGCAAGATCACAATAACACTGGATGACGACGTTGGCTCAGTTGTTGAAGAGTCCTTCTGCCGGTCAACCACTCACTGCTTGCAGAATACTGATGATGAAACGAGTAACTATCATCAGTTACCCCAATTATCTGATGACGAGGTGTGACTGTTTCTTGTACCGGCTGTGAGTTATCTAATACTGTTCTAGGCACAACATGCACTGTACTATGCTTGCAAGATCCAATCAACAGTATCTCGAGATGAGCTCATAAAATTATACCAAAAAATTGCAATGTCAACCCCTCGCCTCGTCGACTATGATATCGAAGAAAACTCTCTCCCGCTGTCATCTTCACGGCGTTTCGTTGGTAATTATTGTATCTCAGCCACGCAGTTTGTTCTTACTAACATCCCTTGGCTTTCTAGACCCTGCTTTGATATCTTTGGGTCAATGTGCACTGGCCGATAATATCACGACATTACATCCACCCCCTGCTTCGGATCGATATCATTCTCCGGCACTGTCAAGCTCGACAAGCGCGCTGAGTGAACCATTTTCGACGCTGTTTGATGAGAAATTTCATGGACATTCTGTCTCGAGTGTCCTTCCCGAGCACAGACCTATTCAAGGCGAGAGACACATCGAATCACCAAACATGCACGAAAATTTTGAAAATGATTTCGATTCAGCCTTTCAGGAACTCGAAATACTACTATCATCACGTCCGTCGCCTGATGATCTCCCTGGTTCTTACGGTGGAACAAACGCCCCTGATCCGCATATGTGTTCTCAGACGGAAGGATTTGGTTCCCAAGGGATTCAAAATTTGGATGCCGATGAAGACGTTACCATGACCAACGAACAAGAGGCAGCAGCCTTTATGTGCGGCCGCGTTGATGGAATGAGTTACAGTGTGCCACATGGGTTTCCACCTCCCCCTTCAGTTGGCAACGCACAAGAGCGTTGTAATAATATGGGAATAGTAGATGTCGAAGACACACATCAACAAAGTCCAGCTCCCACTGGATATGACAAACACCCTTCGAAGTCTCATTCCAGGAGCCCGGGTCCGAGTTCGGCGAGAGGTGGTGCATGTTCCGTCACCGAACCAACCACGCTCGATACACCAACAACGCCTATACCAGCAAAACAAACAACACAGTCAGCTGATAGGAGGCCGGGCGAGAATTTCTCGGCTGGCCAAACTTCGGATAATTTCCAAAGTGAACAATATTTATCGAAATATCAGCCAACGGTGGAAGATATGCCAGATGAGGATGAGTTCCTAGATTCAGACGTCAGGATCGTAATAGAAGATATGTGCGCCTTTCCGGGAATGTCTTCTGGCGAGCATAAAAGCCGCTCTTGTCAGGCAACGAATACGACGAACACGGACTTCGAACCGAATGCTTCGGCCCTATCTGAGAGCAACGAACAGCATATAGCTCGCAGCAAGGAACGAACAGCGACACCCCAAGCGGCTCAAGAAGAGAGCAGTAAAATATACCGCAAACGACGGCATGCATCATCATCCAAATCCCAGCCAGCTCTCTCAACCAGAAATCTCAGGGCTCGCCCCAACAAAAGCGTGGTTCAAGAGGTCAACCGTCCTGAGCACTATGAAGATCATTGGGAAGGCCGATTTTCTCATCATACGCTCCTCGCAACCCTTCTGCCCGACAAAAAGGACGAGATTGAAAGGAAAAGCAATCGACTTTTGAGGTCTGATTTGCCCGAATTTATGGACAAACACACCAAATTATGGAATTTGAACGGATTTTGGCCTTCTTTAGTCATTCACCCGCACAAGCTTCCTAGTATGGCCACTCTTTCAAAAGGCCATGAGACTTGGCGGTATGTGAAGGCGATGGAAGCAGAAGAGGAGACACATTATCTCAAAGCTCGGCTTGCAGATGTCAAGCTGTTTTTGGAGTACGTGGAAGAATTGAATAGACAGAAACTCAAGCATCCCTACCAGAGCGCGATTACTCGAGCCATTGACAAGATATGTGGCAATACGCGACAAACTGCCAAGGCACAAAAGGATAAGAATCGATCTTCGTTCCATGAGCATAAGCTCCGCGGGGAGCGATGGTGGTGGTGTGGGTATTCCCTGGGACGTGGGTTCATTATCGTCTGCAGCGAAGAAACAGGGAAGAAAATGTTGAGTTACCAAGATTGCGCTGCCTGCCTTCATTTCGCTGACGAATTTTGCAGATGTAGCAAGTCTTTTAAGTTGGATGCATTTATTTTGTACATTTTATACAACTGTAGGGACATTGTAGCCTGTTGCAGCAAGTTCGACGGGCTAGTGGATGGGCTCTTGACTAACAAGCTTTCAACTGATAAGCGCAACTTCCCCAAACAGATCAGCAAGGAAGAAGTCCAGGAGTGGATTAGAGATGCAAAAGTCACCAGCCAGGCCATACCCAACATTGACTGGCAAGCCTGGAGTACCAAGGTGGTGGCGAGCAAAGCCTCTATGTTTCTCTCTGCTTATTCAAGTACATAGGCGTGAGACCATTTCCTACGAAGCTGGATACGGAATGTAACAATGTAAAGATTAAGTTAGAATATATCCAGTCTGACCTTCGAGTCATTTGATCGGCTTATATGTGGCTCGGCCGTCTGGAGACTCCCCCATAACAATTCGTATATATGAATAGTGGTCGAAGCTCCTGATGATCCACAAGAACGCAGAATGGAAACCCTGTTGTTTGTCTGCAGCTTTTCGAGGAAGTTTTGATTTGTCTAGTAGTCGAACGGACCGCACCAAAATTCGGTTGAAGCTAAAGCAGAGTACATGCAACACGTGACCGTGTCGAAAATTTCGATACGGTCACGTGCTGGATAGAGTGCCCTCACAAAAGAGGTACTCCACTATGCTCAGTGAGTCCCTTCAAAAAGAACTGCAGTAGGGGGGAACCTCTCTGCCCTGGCGGAGCGACCTTTGGAAAAAATGGTCGAGGCAATGCGAAAAGCTCTTTTCTGGGTTGTGCGGAACGGACCGTGTTTGTGGGCGGGCCGAGGAAAGGAGAGCTGGGGTAATGAGCCTACTTGCGTAGAGCGAACGGATAGGGCAATGGGGTTTTCTCGGTCGGAAAATGAAAATCGGAGAGGTATAGAAAATAAAAAATGCATAGAGCATGAGAGCAACAAGAGCAATGATCGCAATAATTAACAGGAGAAAGCAAAAAAAAAAGATTGAAATTAAATTTAAAAAAGAAAAAAGAAAAAAGAAAAAAGAAAAAAAGAAAAAAGAAAAAAGAAAAAAGAAAAAAGAAAAAAGAAAAAAGAAAAAAGAAAAAAGAAAAAAGTCCTCCGATCTGCAGGAACTGATGTTCTTTGCATGAGCAAGCGGGAGTGGATCCAAATCGCCCAGGTTCTGGACCAGGGCCATGCTTTCGTGACGTTAGACCGTCGATTCCGCCCTCTTTGTTGACACTCTGTGAACGATTTATGCCATTTTGTACCTATTTGACCACCCTCTTTTTTCTGCGGCCACTTTAGTCACTCTCTTATAAAATGGAGTGATTCCCCCGTTTTCCACGATGTTCCTCATCAAACAAAGCTACCTTTTGGGCCACATATATATAGTTTCTGTCTTTCCCTTCCTCCCTCCAACCGAGCCTTCTCCCCATCCGTAACTCCAACCATCGTCCCTCGCTGCCAAGTGCTATTCCCTCGTTCTATTTCCCTATCATTTCTGCGGCTGGCCCGCTAGAATGCTCTACACCGCTGTCGGCCTCAGCGTAAGTGCGTACCTTTCAGTCAATATTGATTATCTTCTGACCGTTTTTCTTCGAAGGCCCACCTGACCGATATACTTTACCTAGATGAACGTGGCTGTTCCGACGTGCGTGAAGTCCACTGCCCTTCTTAAGAACTGAGCTTACACCCCCCAGTTAACCAACCGTCTCGGTCGGAAGTTGAAGGCGTTGGGATTGCTCCGCCAGGAATACATCCTTGAGGTGATGAGACTGGCTCAGAGAGGTGGATATATTCGTTGGCATATGGTGTATGTGGATGAGAATGTGATATCGTCGAATATCAGCTCCCTGGACACATACTGCGTCACTTTCGGCTTTGAAGTAAGACCGCTCACCTCCGTCCTTTTTCAGCCACTAATATAAGATGGCCTAGAGTATGGGCTCAAACATATTAGACAAGAGAGGTCTGCGTAAGGTGAGTAAATCGGAATAAGTCGGAAATATTCGCGCTTACACCTACTAGTTTGTTCAAGATTTGGGCGACGATTTAGATGAGCTCCGCAAACTCCCAAGGCATCTGGTGGACTACGTGCTCGATGGAATTTACGAGGTGGGTATGGTGGATTACGTACATCCGAGTCAAGATCCCCCCTTGGTTGACACTTCCACCCTATCAGGTAGAATAATTTTAATTACTCCCTCTCCCCTTATCGTTCTGATTTAACGATATCTTCTTCCCGCAGAGGTGGATAGTGCAAGCTTCACGTTTGAAAAGTCATGCTCAAACGCTACCATGTCGCCGAACGGCCTCACGCCATACGAGCCTTCGAACCCTGAAATGTACGCCGGCAACAATTTTGATCGCCACCTAAATGATATCCACGACCTGGAACAATCGGCAAATACAATCGGAGAGAAGTGGCCAGCTGGGATGGCGACATCCATAGAGCCTGTGTTCATGGATAATAAGATAAAGGCCCCTGTTCCGCCTGATGCATCTCCCGAGTCCTACAACTCTCCACCAATGGGTCAGCACCTTACCCCCCCGGGTTTCGTGTACACACCTCTCCCGATCAGTTCGTCTGTAGGCTATGCAGCAACACCAGAATTCATCGGCCCCTTGGGGTCCGAAAGGGGTACTTCACCATACTATATGACCCCTCCTAGCTCTGTCGCCTCCCCCTTTGGGGCTCAGCCAGTGGACCCTCAGTGTTCTTCGAGCAGCAATGCAACGACGCACCTTGTTACCGATGACTCGCAGAAGCGGCAAATTATTGTCAGACTGTTGCAGTCTTGTACATTTCGAAAGAAACTTGACCCTCTAAACGAAGAGAAGAAGGATTCTCTGAGCTGTGAAGAGATCTCATCCATTCTCAAAGCTATGCCCCACCTTCTTGCAGGGGACCCTTTGTATTATATACGCAGGTTCCTTGACCAAAGCGACTCAATACCCATCCGACAAGCCCTTGGCCTTCCTGTAGAATGGGAAGGCGTAGATGCGGCGGTGAATTACTTTCGAGTGCTTGAAGCTGACCAAGACAAGCGCTTGGAGCTTAGTCCTCTAGCCCGGCGAATCGCCGAGATAAGCTTCTACCTTAACTACGAGATAATGTCTGGAGACGATCGCAACTTCATTACGAAGGTGCTTGAAGCAGACGATAATCCAAAATCAATGGATTCCCGTCGAAATAGATTCAGCGGGATTTACGTACGTCGGGGGAGATGGTGGTGGAGACTCGCGGTCTCTTTAGGATTTGGTATCGTAGTGGTCGCAGATGATAAGCTGATGAAGATCCTGTATGATCCTTCGTCCTCTTGTCGTGCTGCTTTAACTGACATAATTCATAGGACTAGTGAATCTTTCACCAATAACCAAATTGATGCTTTTATTACATGCGTCTTACACACGCGTCCAGGCTCTGTTCATCTGTTTCATTCATTGGAACCTATAGCAATGTCCATTCTGAACGGAACTATTCCAATCGATATCTGTCTTTACTTAGAAGATGAGGACACTGGCCTTCTAGGGCGAAGTGCGATAAAAAGTGCAGATAATAAAGATAAGCAGGCATTGACCCTTCAATTGACTTTGAATCATTGGGAGGCGAAGGACACTAAAATTCCCGCGAATAAGCGGAAAATCGAATTTATTGCTTCTCTACAAGCATCGAATCGGAAATGAGAATACGTTGGGCACTATACAACGGTTTCACTTATTCTTGATCTGTGGGCACTATTGGCTAGCTGGATCGGAACTTTTGAGTCCTACTCTTCATGTTTTGCAACAAACACATATTCTATTAGCAGTGACAAGCATAGAAATTCTCACTGACTATTTCTCTCCTTGTCCGTCTCAGGTACGTAAGAATAGAACGTACGCGTGGATATGAGAGCCAACCATGCCAGACCAACCAGGTCACCTGGGGACCAACGAATGTCGCATAACAGACGCTGCTGGGGGGCTGTGAGTAGCTTTCCAAGTTGATGGGTGGTTTCACAAACCTTTTGAAGTTCCTTAAAGGACCCAGCTGATGTCGTCGCACAGAGAAGCTCAACCGCAGCAGAATCCGTCGGCCAGCGCTTGACATTATCCACCCCGACTGCCCCGTCGTCTTTGACATACTTCTGCATCAGCTGCATCAGCACTCGCGCGACGGGAAACATGTCACTTGCTTTGATTCTTCCCGTTGGCCGTTCAGAGAAACACTCAAGTCGTGCTAAGAGCCCTTGTCAGGAAAGGTTATGACGGTGGCAAGCTGCGTGCTTACCTATCTGGATATCCCCTTCAAGGTTCATCACGACTCCAGAAGCATCGAGTGAAGGATTATGAAAGTTCTTGGAGACGAGATAGGAAAGGCCATCAATGAACTAGCCTATATTAGCTTTAGTCAACTGATAGATAGAAGGGAGTGTTTCCACCTGGGCCATAATAGCGGCTAGCTGGCGCTGGTTCGGGAAGGCTTTGCATGCCACGAGATGGTCCAAGGTGAGGGGATAGAACCTTCCAATAGTATACAGGGCGTCGGATGTCTGGAAACATTCTAGGACCGATGATACCTTTGCGTGGTGAATGCAATGGAGAGCCCGCAATAATCCGTTCGCATCCTTTTTGGAGTACTGTCGAATCGCCCAGGGGCCACCACGGCCGGATTGTCGAGTGCACACAGCAACCGTGCCTGCAACATCGCATTCGTAGGATTTCTGAAAGGTCTCCCAGGGTGCCTCATCTCGTACAACAAGTTCCGACTCCGCAGTGGTATTTCCTGCTTCGTTGATCTTCGGTAGGGCTAAAGCTCGCGGTGGACCACGGATGACCTTACGACCGGGTTCTGCGAGGGATGAAGAAGGACCTCTTTTAGACAGACGTCCTCTGGATGAAGCAACCTCCTCGCGCTTGACGTCGCTTCTTGGCAGTGGCGGTACAGATGCCGGAGATTCGTTGGTCGAAGGTTTAGAAAGAAGAACTCCATCTAAATCGATCCTAGTGCTGCGTTTGTCATGATTGGGATTCATGATTGCGATAAAATAATAGTTCCAATTAAGCTGGTGCAATGATACGTGGAGATGCTCAAACGAGGCGTGAACGTTTTCCTTTTATCTTGATGGGGTAAAACTGCTGCGGAAGTATGAGACAGTTCTGCGGGAGCTAAAACCGCAGAGGAAGTGGGGCGCATTCCGATGCGGGTGAGGCGTATACCATTAATGAATATATATACCCAGCGGTTGTTCTAGCTCCAATCCCCAGTAAGCCTTGTTAAATTGCAAATCTGTCTTCCCAATGCAGAGGGCATTATTCACCGAAGAGGAAGTTCGACTGGCGACGGAGCGGCGCCTCAAATACCTGGGAACCGCCAAGGTTCATATCAATCAAATTGAATTTGACCCTCCATTGCCTAGAGATGTGGATCAGAAAAATGTGAATCGGCTTTGTGAAATCTTCCGTAAGAACCGCTGCCGCCGCTTGGATGTTGATAATCATGTTCCGGCGACTGTGTCTCAGCATGGTCTTAGTCTTGCTCTGCAGAAGGCGAATGTACCTCGCAGTTCATTGCTGACTAGCGATCCACAACACCTTCCCCTTTTGGGATTCTCGGTTGGGCAGCTGCGGGCCCTGCACGGACGTCACCGAGTGCAGGCGGGAGCCGAGATGCTTCCTCCAGCGGACCGCTGGTGGACAGTAGATCTCTACTTGGACGGTACGATATTTTCCAAATGCATTGCTTGTATCTGTAAGTCTGACCACTAAAACAGACCTTGGTGAAGGTCTGAAAACTTCCCTGATAGAAGAGTACTCCAATGAGAAGAAACCAACAGACGGGGAGATATACCGTAAGATTCGGCAATATGAAGGAGAGGACAATGAGGTCTTTCGACAGCGCTGGTTCGTCCGGTTGTCGCCCAGCAACCAGAATCGCTTGGACCAACTGGACAATAGAAGAAATCGTCGTCTCCGACGAGCCTTTGATCGGTTATTGGCGATCCCAGGGCTTTGGCCCCATGGGATGAGAATCAGCATGCTCCACCGTCTAGTCGCCACCGGTTGCGTGGAGGTAAGTTATTGGTACTAGCTGCTTATTCTAGTGAATATGCTGCTCACAACTTCATAGGAGATCCTCTCGTATCTTGATCATATCAGAGACTTTTGGTCTTCTCTGGTTGCCTCGAGTCCTTTAGCTCTGAAGAAGATCGATGCGGACACAATCGAGGCTCTCCAGCTAATGGCACCCGGCAAATGCCAAACCGATGCAAGGAAGGCCCGTGGACTCGTACTTGGCGGTGAAATATTCGCTGAATTTAATGATGGAGAGCGACGTATTATCTGGGATCGGATGCAAAGTTTTGACGCATTGATTCCGTCTTTATATACATTTTTTGAGGACTTCAAGTATCTGGAAAGCTGCTCACATTGTATCAAGCGGTTGTTTGGACCCTTGACCAGTTCTGTATGGCAATCAATGAGTTCGATATTTGTTCCCTCGGAAGGAGGCGAGAGCGTCATTCAGACTTCGGAGTCAACTTTCCGGTCCGAGCGGGTGGCCGATACAGAGCGCCTTGATAAAGGGTACTTACAGATCTGGCTATACGCCATGCGACACTACCCTCTGATGCCGCCGGATCCCAAAAATGACGATGATTTGTTAGCCAAGCCAGCGCGTGGCCGGGCTGATGACAGGGTGATCTACGAAATGGCCGAACTCGCTCGCCAGCTCGGGTTTGATTCTCCTGAAATCAGATCTCTAACCAATGGGTCTCCTGATTACCAAATAGCACGGGCCGCTTTATTACAGGCCAGGAAGCCAGGTCGTTTCCAGTATGATCCACAGCATTTCAATAGCTTGATCAACCGCGTCGTTGAATGCTTCGCAGCTGCAGTTCCTGAGGAGTCTGGAGTGGTCCCTGAACTTCTTGCGGACAGTACCGTAAAAGCACGGGCTCGCTGTGGCATGCCACAGATGCGTACCCATAAGCAGGATAGTCCGTTACTTTTCCTAGACCGTCTACATGAGGATTTTGACAGCGCCGACACAATTACAACATTTTTTGTCCGGCGTTGTGTCTATTTTGCTTTCTTCGGGAAACCCTCACAGTCGTGTCCTGCGGACCACGGTCGTGCTGAAAATCCTCCTGCGGATGTTCCTCCCAAGTCGCCATTGTTTGTTAGTGAAACTGAACCATCTGATGGCCATGAATTAGGCCAACAGGTAGCTCCACAAAGGGCCGTTCCTTTACATGATAGAGGGCAACTATTAAGATCACGCAGCCCACCGGAGTCAAGTGCTGAAAGAGAACAACGTACTTTGCAACAGCAACGGCGGACACGGAAGATCCAAGCGCGAAGGCGTCGATTACAGCTAGTGGAAGTGGACAGAACACTTATGGAGGTAGACCAAATCAGCAGTGAGAATTCAGATGAGGCCATGTCCGAGCAGGAACCTTCGAACCTGGAACGTTCTGGAATCCCGGCAGCAGCACGACAGATTGAAGCTATACCATCCAGCTTAGCACTACTCCCTGTAGGATCGGTGGAGCACAACATCACCGACCCGACTTTTGAAGATGGGGAACATAGGACTCCGCCTCTGGACCGACCAGACTTGATAGGACCAGACCAACCTATCCTGGATGGCATCGATGCGTCTAGCCAGTGCACGAGGATTTCCCTTGGAGCAGTACCACCCGTGCATGACTCAAATCAACATTCAGCAGCCGAAGACTCTGTGGAGGAGGGTTCAGATAGAACGACGCAACAAGATTTGAACGCATACCTTGATCAACTACAGAGGGCCCAGGATGAGCAGAATGAACTCGAAGAGAGACTAGAGCGGGAGCGTCTTGAGGAAGAGCTTCATCTTCCTCGCCCAGAACAGCCTGTTTTGGAGCCGGTGTCTAGATCTCAAGGGAAGCCGAGTTCATTACCGGGAGCCTCGGACGATGATCCAACGGACGTGGTCCATGACTTGGACACCAATCATGAAGAGACCGCTATATATGAGCCTAGCAGGGATGAAACTGTAACACCCCACCGCGAAGAAGAGTCGGAAGTCCCTCAGAGTCACTGCGCAGTAGCGCCACTTCCATCACTGGATGATACAAGCGCTGATAGCCGCAGTGCTCCAGCGAGCGATATCCCACAACGGGGTGAGGCCTCACTATCATCTGGATGTGTGGGGATCTCTTTCTGGAGCTTTGAGCGAGAGGAGTGGAACTTATCGGACTATCTCGAGGTAGACCCAGCCGATCCGTCACCGGTAGAACGAGTTGCGAAGAAATATACAAGGAAAGACTATTCATTATATGATAAAAATCTGCAGAGTCTCAGTCCAGCGCAATGTTATCGCGCGGCTACTACCGACAATGACAACTCAATATTTATAATCTCCGACCACGAGGAGCAGAAACTTATGGCCGAAGGGCGATTTGTGAACGATAAAAAGATTCTCTCGTTGGTTTTTCAAGTGCTCGATCATCCAGGATCTCCAGTAAAACGCCTACGATTTCATTCTGTATCGTCAGAGGAGCTATGAACAGGTTTTTATGTTGGATTTAAACCTATATGGCTCAAATTGGGAGGCATTCATGAAGGTGAGCTGTATGGCCATAGGGCTGACTACTTAAGGCAAGGAGCAAAATAAGAATGATGTGTTATGTCGTGATATGAGATATGAAAACGATTCTATGTGGGCCGCCATGTGCATTTCATCGCATGAATAGGCTGCTATGTGTAGGTCCACAGGAATGTATCCAACTTGGGATCTTCAGATTAAGAAGACCATTTTGAGAAGGATTCCTTCTTATGAGGATCCTCTTATGAGGAAACCAGTCATGTGGGTGCCGACCTGAAACTAAGAGTCAGACAAGAGGCAAAGTTTTCCATGAAACTGCTCATGGAGCCCTGTACCTCCTAAAACAAGGATCTCATCCCGGAATCAGTAATGAGTAGAACGCCTCGTTCCCTTGGCGTATAGATGGCAATCCAAGAAGGATTAAGTCATGTGCATCACCCTCCGAGACAGTTTGGGTAACAGAAACACCCAATCAAGACGTCGGCGCTAGCGTTCGGAGAGCCCTATATCTCTGAGACAAATGATATGCTAAATTAGGTACAGGTCAACAGAAGCGTCCAATCAAGACCTCAGCGTTCACATTGCTTCAGAGTCGTAGACTAACTAACAAAGAAACGGGTAGCAGTGTCATGCGGTGCCATGCGGTGCAATGAGGTGCGTACCCGCAGACGCTTACTGCAAGTGTACTAGTGCCCCGCATCCGACAATAATGACCCACCCAGAAAATCGATATATGAGCCAAGGAAAGTCGAATGTAATCCTGTGCCCATGCGTCTTCTACATGGTGACTAAATAGTCTAGATCGGGCCTACGAGTGGGGAATCTGGTGAGGGACAATGAGAGCATGGAAAAGCAAAGCGATGGCAGACATATATATGATGCAATAGGTATCACGTCAAAGAAGTCATTTCATTGATATTCCTCGGGAAAACCCAGAAAGAATAACTAAAAATCGCCACACAACATACGGCAGTCTTATGGTGATACATTTTCGTCAACGGGGGCTACTTGAAAGTGTGGATTATCTTCATATTCACCAAGAGTCCTGATCGCGCTATCTACCTAATGAACTCTATTAAATCATTTTCCTCGCTGGTGATTTCAGGGTGTCTGTTTGCTTTCCCCAACATTTTGTCTGCTCCTTTCTTGAAGCTAGCAGGCTTTGGTGCACTGGGTCCTCAAGCGCGTGAGTCAATGACCTAGAGGAATCATTAGGATAAATTTACTCTAATCTTTCCAGACACCTTGGCTACTTTTATACAGTCGCTGATTGGTAACGTTTCGAGACATGGGATTTTCGCTTGTCTGCAAAGTGCAGGTATGGGAGGTTATGGATTGGCATGGGTTAGAGATCTTATTCGAATGACTATACTCATGATGGTGAAAAAAATCACTGGTTATTAGAATCCGGAATCCAAAAAGAAAATTTGTTTACTTCCGGATTTTAAATTCTCGGATACGCAGATGCCTGTTGCATCCTCCACTTTTGTGTACCTTGATATCAAAATCATGGGATCTGGAAAGTGGCAGATTGAATGTGTTGGCTTTGATACTTTCATATGAAGATCGTGATGGGTCGTCCATGAAAGGATCGTTCGTAGCACATTAGACGGAAGAAGAGCTTATATCTGGTTAGGATAGATGTGCAATCTTCTCATAACACACTCTACTGCTTCGAAATTCTTTCCAGAATCGATCCAGACTGCACTAACAATGGCCTCAACATCAGTTGCAAGGCCATGAATAGATTGCAATGAACCGGATAGATGTGTTTGAATTAATTTATCGATATGTATATCTCTGGCCTGGCGAACTATTTCTGTACTCAAACCCAACAACGCCTTTCTATTTCGTAGATATCTGTATCGATAGCGGATAGAGAATATTCCCATTTTTCATGACATCAACAAGCTTTGAGACTTGACGAGGATGAAGAAGTTGCCTCTAAGCGCATGTGAAGATCCACAAACTCTTGAAACATATAGGTCATTTGGGACCCCTCTTTTCAGACGATCGAAATAACATACCTAGTTCCTTCAAGGGTCTGAAATTCCAGCCAGTCTTCGTTTCGTACTCCACTGAAATCGTTCCACACATGTATCCCTAGTCCACCAGCAAAAACGTGTAACACGCCAACTCTCACGAAATGACCTCTCGTGTTTTCTGTGGGTTGCAAAAGAAGGCAAGAGACGCTCCATTCAGGAGACTGCTGCATGTCAAGAAATAGAGGCAAACAATGCAGTCTGACGGCGTCAATCGGATTGTCAAGCCTGACATAGAAAAGAGGTTTGTCTTCCCACCAAACTTCGTTGAAATACACATTTGTACTGCTCTTATTTCTCTGCAGCCTCATCGTGGCTAAAGGACCGGAGAGCGTCAAGATACCGTGTTTGATTCCACTGAAAGGGTCAAGAGTAGCTGTTGTTATGCTGCATTGAACGATACGAGCGACTGGCTTCAGATATTTCGAGTCAGCTTCTGAATACCATGGCAACTGAACCGGTCCATTCATGCTAGCCCAAGACCATGACGGAGCACGGTAAGGAAGGGGGCGCGCGGCTGCTGCACATGTATTAATGGTTCCCATCCAGAAAAGCTGCGGTATTAGACTTGACTTCCAGATTCCAGCGCAATAATCGTCTTCCAACACTTCGCCCACGATTCGTGCAAAACCAGAGAGAGCTACCACCTTGTCCGATATGTGAGACAGGTGAGCTTCTGTATAGAATTCCACTACCTGAGCCCAAAGCCTTTCCGCGGTGATCCTTCGTTGAATCCGCATGGGAGCGTCATTGGAGGCTGGAAGTCTCCGGACATAATCAAATAATAGCCACATTGGCTCCTTCAGAGCCCTCTGCTTGTGTATACCAAGTGGAATTCCGTTTGGATATGTTTCACAGGCGGTTGCTTCATAACATTCCCAAAATACTTCTTTGCCGCAAAGATGAAGAATTCTCGGTGCCAGAAGCATTTCCTGCACTACCCATGCCCTTTTCATCAGAGGCATCTTTTTAAAAGTGTAATCCCACAAGTCACTGAAATAGAGGTGGAAGGGACCTCTCCCACCATGTGTCCAAGTGGTTTCGACAATACAAGGCTTCATAAGGGACACATCTCTGTTATGGAAGCAACGGCTGTCGCTATCAACTGCAGCACTAGCCGCAATATTGAGCACTGCACCTTTGTAGATATAGGCCATCAGAGAAGCTTGTTTTTGCCAGTCGTCTTCGCGGTCTTGAAAGATACATAGAGTATCGATCCATATATAGCTAATGTCCAACGAATTGCAAGTAAGAATAGCATCCTGAAAGAGTGGGTTCAGTTCAGAGACCATAATACCCCGTATTAAGCTCAGATGGGACTCTGATGTGAGCTTTAGAACTCTCGAATTGCCCCAACAATGACTGAGCGTGGCGTAGCGAAATCCAGCAGTGCCTGGTTCTGGACTTACTAAGCGAACTGTCTCAGATGTAGGCTCTCCGATCCAAAGAACACGGCTGGGCGTATAGTAGGATTCCGCCGATACGTCAATTTCAGTGCACCTTCTATGGCACTCCAGGCATTGTGTAAGCCAGTATTTCGCATATCTCAGGCTCATGTTCCAGCTTTCGGTCTCATTAGATCTGTCGTTATCAAGGGAGAGATTTTTGCCTGATCAAAATATTAACATAATCTCTATAATGTGTAATGTAGGTTTCATAATACCAGCTGCATCTTGAAGGCAAAACACTCGCATCCGACGATCCTGGCCCGTACCACCTCTGCCGATGGTAAAGCGAAGTTCCGATACCCCGTCTCTTATACGTGACCTTTCGCTGAATGAATACCAAGATATTGGGACCAGATCATCTGAGCTTCGAACAATATGTGAGTCACCTTGAGGAAGGTTGGGCGGAGTATCGGAAATAGCATCCCACAGGATCCTACAGATGTAACAAAGCTCGAAAGCAGACCGCTGTAAACTTCGCGTATCATAATGGTGGTTAGTCTTCTGGAATGGGCATTCGTTTTTGAAAATTTCCTGGCAGAGGTTGCATAAATTCATCTTGTGTTGCGAACTGAGTGGTTGTGCAATGTTGTGAGCGACGTAATCTACTAAGTTTAACAAAGCGGGGAAAGTTGATCACATGGTCTCTCCGCTTCCAGCGCTTGACCATAAAAGTCGTTCAAACAGGTATATAAAAGGGATCAGTGATATACTCCTCCTACATCTAGGTTCAATTCACTTTCCACTGGCCGGCACAGCGAAAAGAAAACATCATCCGTACCTAAAACCTTCTGTGGACCAAAGATGAGCCCCCACGCCCCCAGTTTGACGTATCTCCTATTAGGCAGTTGGAACACCCAGGAAATCCATAACCACAGCACTAAATCCCGAGAGTAGGTTGTGGGAATCTCCGCTAGATTTCCAAACCATATCTCGAAAGCTATTTTGAGGCAGGCTAGCGAGCAGCTGCCAACTGATAGAAGTAAGATCAAGTAGGAAACTCCACAGGCAGGATAGAACGTGATAAGAGGGTTGGAGCCAGACTAGTCGCTTGATGATGATAAAGAATCTGGTCTATGAAGTGAAACTCCCGAATATCTTTTGAGAGAGAAAAACTATGAATCCATGGAAGGAACGAAACGGTAAGCTTCGGTACAGGCCCATTGTTTGATCAAAGAATCCCTTAATCACGAGTCGTTATTTACACCGGCTGCTCTATGCAACCTTTGAACATCCAAGTGTCGTGAAAATCTCATCACCACCTACTATGATTCCGGCAGTCATTACAGAGGCTATGTCACAGTTGAATGCATATCAAACGCGTGCCGCTGTAGGTGCATTTTGCACAAAAAGATCTCGTCGCAGACATTACACCTTATCTCAGATTGCGGGGAGATATGACGAAGATGCTTTCGCTTGATGTGCTTGGTAACGTCTCCATGGCTGGCGAATTGGTATGTCCGCTTTCCAATATTCAAATCCTGCTGACCAAGACAGATGAAACAGAAGAGAGGCCTCTCAATACCTTTCTCAGAGGGCTTGTCCTTCATTGTCGATTGAATCGCAGATACAAGTCTGTCATTCGTTGGGAAAGAAGGCCGGGTCAACTGTGTCTCCCCTTTGACACCGTCATCTAGTCCGGTGGCGGCGGGTCCTGCCGTAGAACGCTTATCGCGTGGAAGGCGGCAGGTATCACCTTCCTCAAAAAGAGCATAGGCAGCTACTGCATCAATGGCTTCCGTTCGTCTAGCCACTTCCTCCTCAAGTGTCGGGCGAGGTAGGGTGAGGAGACTCTCAATGAGTCGTTTCTGAGGTAGTGGTACCGCCTCCGAACACTTGAGAGGTTTTTCTTCCTCGGCCAGATCGATTTCAGACAACTGACGTCTGATTTCCAGCATCGGTTGCTCGCGGTCGTACTTTGCTTGAATCTGAGCGAGCAACGCGTTCCGTGCTCGCTGTCTGGCACCCGCGATCTCTTGGTTTAGCTTCTTGTACATTGTGTATTGCTCTGTCCCATGATAATTCGACAACGGACGCCCCATTTGGCCACTAAGTTCGTCACGCCGGCGAACTAGGTCAGCGATTTCCGGGTATTGATTGACGGAGGTTGATTGCGCGGTAGTCAATTCCTGAGGCCGATTTGGATCGATGGACCGGCTCATTCGGCATGCGGCACGCATGATGTCGTCTTCAGGGTTAAGGCCGCGAATGATTGCAGGGAGGTTTTTATTGATTCTTCTACTTAGATAATAGCGCAAAAAGGTGCGGGTGTCAGCGTGATGCATGATAAGATTACGCAGCGAATCGCTAACAGATCCTATGACGTGTTAGTTGGTGTGAATTGAAGGCCAATATCCTAGAGCAACATACCGCTACTGTCTAATGCTGTCCCAGCCCCGTATCGCAAGCTGTATGGACGTGTGACTTGCGGAAAGCCGGTAATCACCCCTATCTTCTTTACCCAAGGTTCAATCGTCGTATAAGGAAGTGGCTTATCGGGAGATATGGAGATGCCTTGCAGGGTTCCTTCTGACATTCGGAATATAGGGACGTCATCCAGTGCTGGATCGATTCGCAGCGGGAGCTCGTTGCATCCATCACGGATCCGTAGCCGTGGAATCTGGCTTGCGAAAACAAGGACTTCCTCGCCTTCAACGCGGTCAAAAGCGCGGTCTGCGAAAATCAAGCCCAGGAGAAAAACATGAGGACTAAGGACGAGAGAAGGATCGAAGATAATCTCAGGTAGGATGTATGTGTTGCTGAACAGGTCAGACACGAAAATAGAACGGCCCCTGCAAACTTACGCATCCTTTGCCCCTAGCCATTCTTTAGTAAACTCGAAAGTAAACTCGATAATAATGCGATGAGGCCCGCCTTGAGGGTCACGTAACAGGCTGACTTGAATATGTCGATACCGTAGATTTAGAATGGCCTGAGGACGGTTGGTTGTTAGGCCGGCAAGCTGCAGAAAGAGTGCCAGTTCAATACGGTGGCGGCCGTGGCCAAACTTCTTCTTTGTCGTACTGACCGTGGTCTCTACAACCTTGGTCAAGTCCTCGACATCCATCGGGGGCTTGTCGCGCCCCTTTATAGACAGTTTGTGTTTCTTTGCCAGCCGTCGAATCACCTAGATATTATAATGTATGAGCTTCGGGTTTAGTATGTGACAAAGAAAAATTTACTTTGCATCTGGGCAGGGCTTATTTGAACGTACACGACGCATCTGGCGGTTCATTTGTTTTGTGATCTTGTTCGAAGTTTCTCTTTCATACACCAGGCGGAACACCTTCCAAAAGGTGTCAAGTGAACTCTTACACTTTGTACCTGGGAGCCGCCTTCCATCTTTCCCACGCCGTAGATTGAGGACCCAATCCAGGAAGGTACACATGAGCGAAATCGACAGGCGTGCGAATTCCTCTCGGGGGTCTTTTCGAAGAAAGGCACAGAATCTATGATAACCTGAGTCAGGCTAACATGTATCAGCGGTGGAAGGGATACGCCATACTGTGACCACTTCTCTTCCACCCGATTAAGCAGGGCAGTGGTACCCTTTCCATAGTCCTCCTTGGTGTAGTCGGTCTCATCGAAGTTCGCAAGCTGCTGGATATAGTATTCGGGTGGATGCTCGTTATCCGCAAAAAGAAGTGCGGCATCATTGACTTCCTTGTCTTGGGGGCCCTCATCTTCAGGCTCCGTCAGGTCCGTGTCATATGGACTGTCTTCAGTGCTTTCTCGTTCAGAGGAGTCGCTGTTGTCCGACAACTGGTCGAAATTTCGACGGCGGCGAGCCATAATGCAAAATATGGAAAGAAATCAGCAGCAAATGGCTTTTTGGCATGAAAAACTTTCGCTTAAGGTCTCGGTAGTACTCGATGTCTCGCCGAGGATTAGGGATTAAAGCGAGAGTTGAGACGTTCAAGTGAATGTAGGACGTATGGGTGACCGAGGGACTTGCCATCGTTTATAAAGGCCTTTGGAGAGAGAGCCATTCTCAGAGACCGCAGTGAAGGGCATGCGATGTTAACATTGGCTGGCCTCCAGACCAGTGTGCTCGTAGGTATACCGCGCTGCGGACAAATGAGGTTTGGGTGGGTCTACCCTCAGTGCTTGGCGGTGCGTGGACTTAAGTGCACGGGGGAGTGGCGGAAGGCGTGGCAGATGGACCGCCAAAAACAGCGTCGACTGCGGCCGTTTTGGGCAGCCCATCTGCCGTCTTCTTGTTTAATAGAGTAAAAATACTCTTATTCTTTAAAAAAGAGAAATAGATCTTATAATATTAATATTAAGCTTATATAAAAGACTGAGAAACTTACTTACCACTTAAATAAAGCTGTTTTAGATAGCTGTTTCTATTAAGTCTTAATTCTTTGATTCTCTATACTCCGGCCGGAGATCCAGTAATTAAAGGCTTAAACAGCTGGCTCCTGTATACGTCGAAGCTTAAGATGAGCAGCTTTAAAAAATACTATCTCTGAGCTATAATCTGAGCGAATCCTTGATGATAGTATCTGTACAGCTTCAACTATATTCAGATACTGATATACAATACTGACTGCTGTACGTATAGTAATCCCACAGTAGAACCATATAATATACCGAGAGTATACATTAATTCTAGTATAGATTTTAATCCCGTACGGCTTTAATTTAAGATAGCCATCTACTGACTAAATCTAATTAGATCCAGGTACGCAGTATTCTCTATATTTTCGTTATAAATTATACGTCCGGCGTTAAATAGTGTCAGAGAAAACAATCCTATAAAGAAAAAAAAGTCGATCACTGGCTTCTATTAGTAGCTGTACAAAGAAAATAAAGAGTCTTATACTATTTAATTACTAAATCTTAACTGCGAGTATACCGGTAAAGAATCTCTTATTTATAGTCTTGAATAACTCTCTTCTCTGTCTCTTATATAAGAAACTGCAGGATTTACTAAACTTGAAGCTGTTAATCAAGAGAATTTCGTACGCGGCGATAAAGACCAAGGTCTATATGGACACGTTATAATGAGCGAGACAAAAAAAGTAAAATTTTCTTTATAAAATACAGAAATAAGCTCTTTATCTTCAAGTCCAACCTGAAAAAATAGAACACGTATCCGGGTATATAGAAGAGAATTCAAGCGGACTGTACAATTCTATCTACATATACTCTAATCTTTGAGACGGCTTTCAAGCGTACGCTTACTAATGATGATTTTATATCTTTTCTCAAGGGAAATACGAATAGAATCAACAGAAGTATAAGAAAAATAAAGAGAAAGAATATGATTCTTATATAGCTCAAGGTCGATTTATCTGCGCCCACCAGGCATGATGATTAGTGAAAAAAAGTAAAAAAGGTAGAGTAAGCTTCTTATCTTTAAATATTCTGATTTTATCTATACCAATCAAGCTAGTAGGGTCGTACAGCTTCAACTTTGATTAATTAGGAAGGCGGTTGATGCAGCGGTCAAATGACTGGGTGAGAAATTTTGTTGTTGCGGAGTGGCGGGAATAGTCGCCCGTACACCGCCAGCTAAAGAACGCATACAGGAAGCCGACCGTCTCATCAGGGCCTGAGATCCATCGCCAGTGCTGCACCGGACTCGCACCGATATACCGGCAGTATCTGGCCGGGAAACTGTCAGTAAGCTTCCAAAATGGCCTGCGTGCCCGGGGAGTCACCTACCTATCCCAGTACATGCGAGTCTCATCAAGCCTTTCCAGAGTCCCATCGCTGTACCGGTTCTGTCGAAGCTGAGAGACATTAAGGCCTTTTGCCTGCGCCAGGTAATGCTCGGGGGGCAGCTGGCCCTCGTCATCCGATTCGTCTTCCCCATCCGAAATATCACTGTCGATTTCCGGATCGCTGCTGTAGTCACTCTCGGATTCGCTCTCACCCTCATTGTCACCATATCCGACCGGTCGGGGGGAGGCGCCATGGTCAAGTGCCGTAGAGGGCCGGTAGGACAAAGAGAGTGGGAGGTAAATGGTGAATGAATGAGAGGAGAAGAACGGAATGACGGTTTCCTTCATTTGTAAAGCTATCCGCTATTCGCTAGATCTATATCTAAATCATCATTGATGATCTGGATCAATCGGATGTGTATCCCATAGTCACGGTGCCCATCCAATCAATCATGGTCTAGAGCCTCATTAAACGTTGTATTACGAAATATTAACGTAATATACGGGCCAATAACTCTTCTATAACAGTATCATATATACGATGAGAGACCCTAATAGATACCGATTAATATTAATTAACAAAACGAATATAGATTTAATACTTGAAACTGTTGCGGTCGTCCGTATGTTGATGCAGATTTGAGAGTTAACTGGATAATATTAGTTAGATCCAATATATGATGCGCTAGGGACTTATCGTATCTTAAGATGATTTCTGGCAGTCTATTCCTGTAGATTAATACTTAATCGTGAGTGGTGGGAAACCCAATCCGGTCTTTAGGCGCAACCCGATGTTCTTTGTCCGCGATATTCAACGACGCTCGGCGGCTTGCTTTTCTAGCCATAGAATAAGATGCATACTTCGTATATCTCACATTACCCCCGTCGCAATAGATTGCTCAACGGTACTTTGCCTCAGTATCTGATCTTCCATCTCTTTATCTGGCTACTATCGTACAACGCACCACCCATCTAATACTGCAATTTAAGCCTCATTTTCTTTCCCAATACCAGAAAGATAAAAAGTAGTCAGCATGGCGAACGCAGAAGCAACTAGCGCGAGTAATCCCCCAGAGCCTCCTAACGACGAGACATATTCCAACGGCCGCCCTCAGCCTGAGGATGTTCTAGCCGGCAGCACACCAGAACCATATAATTTCGAGTCCTTTGTCGACTATCTATCCCAGGACCAATTGCATCGAGACCCTAGATTTTCTTTCCGACGCAAAAGTCTATATCGATACTTATCGTACTGCCGCTGCCTCGATTCGCCCGACTAAAATGACCTCGGAATCACGACGCTTAGAAAAGCAATAGAAAACCTTGATAAGTACTTACATTGCCCCAGGAGCTCCGGACGAGCTGAACATCCCCAAAAGCATCAGTGCGAGCTTGCTGGATAACACTAATGTGATGGTGAAACCACCGGCCCCGGACAAATTGGAACCTGCTATTCGTCATGCACATCACTTACTCACTGAAAGCGCCCTGATACCTTTCATTCAGAGCTATATGGGTAGGAACCCGAGCTATCGGATCGGCGGGGCCTTGAGGAATAACAGGATATCTACAAATAACGGGGATAGCAGGAACAACAGGAACTCTACGACGAACATAATCAACAATCAAAGAAAAGAGAATTCCACCAGCAACGAGAGCAATGGAAATCATAAATTAACCGAGAATACTAAGAACAGCCGGAATGACTTACAGTCTTCATCAAGCCTGATATATAATAACAATGATGGAGGCGCTTTACTACCTGCTGATAATATGCCCATTCAAGCATATAGGGTTCAACGGTATGCGATACAGAATCCCAGCTCATAATCCGCCAGGACTTGAATGCTTAGATTGTTTAGATAGGTTCAGGCGATGAATCCAAGTTCAAATCCTGTTAATACCGAGCAGATCTCCCACCAGGGGCAACTCCTAAATGAAGTAAACGTTTCTCAGAAATGATGGAAAATGCCGTTTATCCGACGAGGTGGTGCGGTCGGGGGTCAGAAATGTTGCAGGTGTAGAGAACATGTCTCCAAGAATCGCCGGAATTGTTAGTTGGGTTTAGTGATCGACAAGATTCACTTGTTCCGTTCTGGTACCCTGGGGCACTTCTTCCTCGTTTCCAGGTCCTCCTCTACTTTATCATACGATAAAGAGCTTGATGGACTGTCTCTACTCTTGGTTCCATATTGCGCAGCCAGCTCGTCCCACGTGATTTTCTTATGCGTTGGATAGAAAGAGGCCTGTATTCATTAGTACCTCGGAAAGAGTTTAGGAATCCGGGGAAGCTCTACCAATTGTTCTTGTGAAGGTGGCAAGACCTTGGTCGGATTGAAAAGCATAATCTGCCCATTATGTCTCAATCTAATCATCACGTAGACATCGGCATCGCATTCTTGAGAAAACTCGAATAATTCTAATTTTTCCGACGACAGCATTATTGCCTTTTAGATTGGCGGCTGTTAGTCTGACGAATCTGAATCTTTCGGCTTTGCTTTGCCATTCTGCCTGTTGATCAATTTTCTGGGCCTGGAAAGTAGGAGTTGGAGGGAGGGTTTAACCCCTATATTTATAGATTCAGCATTGTGCTTCCACATTGGTCGAGACCGAGACGGGTGCTGGGAGGGTGTTCAAAGGTGCGATGAAAGCTCGACGAGAGGGCCTGGGCCTGTTTTTAACTTATTTCGCCCTTATCTTGTGGTACCGAAGCGACCCGGTTGTTTTAAAAAGAAACAGAAGAGCTTTCTTAACTGAGTTACCTTCCCATATTTGTCGCGCGCTTGATATTTGTCACGCATCTTAAACACGCTAAACACCTGGAATGCACGCTAAGCTCGAGAGGTGCGTGCTAAACGCGCACGCAACTGACTAATTCTTAAGGCTTTAAAACAACCGTAAAACGTAATGATGGTCGTGGTTCATCACCCTGTCTCAGGTACTTCTGGCACGATCAGAACTAATGCCGGTAAGTTCTTAGTATTTCGGGACTCCAGGCGTGGGGTTCGCTGGCACAGTACGTGGAAACTCATAGATTCTAAATTTCTTATATAGCCCATTATCCATCGATTCTTGGCCGAGTAGCGACTGTATCGAGCTGATACCCTCAACACAACGGCGATATCGTCACCAGAGTTGCTCGGCTCAACAGCCGCACCAAGGACTTCCGGGACTTTCCAGTCTTTGGGATTGGTGCCAGAGACAACTGTCCTGATTTGAGCTTGCCCAGCCGAGTGCATGCGTTCGGTGGTCGACTGTACCTTGTGGCGTTGGTGATATACCTGCTCGAGGCTTTTAGAAACGGTAGGCAAGGTTTTGAAGGTGAGAAATAGTAATTTCAAAGAAATTTTAATCCGCGATAGATCAATACGATAGCAATGACACGGCTGGACAGCTCCATGGAATTTGGTAGATATGAGCATGGTTAAATTCCATCAGTATTCTCGAGCCACCTAATCTGGCCTTTGACTTTTTGTCAACTCAAATTGACGAATAATCCAGGATGATATATATATGATGCAAATAACGGAAGAATATTGGTCCGAGCAGTTGCTGAATAATTTAAAATATTGTGGCACCCCCGTACATTACCTTGCCCCACGTAGCTTTCGAATTGTATACGTCAAATAATCACGACGATGGCCACGGACCATCGAAGCGCTCGAAAATTTCAAACTATAAGCTGCAGCGAATATAACGTCCAAACTCCCTATACCACGCCTAAAATGCCAAAGCCGAGGAAGTGTCACTAGGCGCGCCCGTCGAGCTTGTCAGGCCTGCCGAATGCGGAAAATTAAGTATGATAGTACTAGGCCAGTGTGTTCCCACTGTCAGTCTCAGGACTGATCCGATTGCATTTATTCCGAGAGCAAGACTGTTCAAAAGCAAAAGAAGCTCATATCTATGCAAGAAAAGATTAAGCGTTATCAAGAGCTGCTTGAGGACATCTCTCCAATGCTCGATAGACCGATCGCCGATCGACTGGCTAGAACACTCAAAATAGGCTCGGCCCCCCTATATTTTGCGGAAGATTGTTAGTTAGACAAACTCATAAAAGATTCAGGAGTCAAATCAAACAAAAAGAAAAGGATGTAATAAAAGAATTTCTCGTCCCCCTGCATTCCCTTCGTTAGACCTGCCTGGTCCTTTTATAAGCAAAGATTTCAACCGAAACGAAAAAAGTAGAGCGACCGGATATATCAGGGACAACTCCGAGGTAGCATGGATGCAGCAGTAAGACTCTCAGGCCTCCAAGCGGACTAAGGAGAACACGCTCTCTGGCTTCAGTTCAGGATTACGGGTTCCAAGTGATGGCTCAATAGCATCATCAAACTATCGCCTTGACTACCAGAGAATACCAACCCCTGAAATAATCAATCCGTTTGTCCTACCGCCAAAGATATTGACAGATAGGCTATTTCAGATTTATCTGGAGAAGGCCCATAGTTCCTTACCAATCATTCGACCAGATCTTCTTGCCGATCAGTACAATCGTTGCTATGCAGAGAAAAAGAACCCTGATAGAAAATAACTGGCTGTCTTTAACATGGTTTTAGCCATCGCTTGTGCTTTAAGCCGACTTTCGGTACAAGAACTCCCTAACATTACCAATAGAGATATTTTTTCTGCGAGAGCTAGATCTCTCAGACTCTCTGAAAATATTTTATATGATCATGATAATTTACAGCAAGTACAGGCTGAAGCTCTTATAGCCTTTTACTTATTGATTCAGTCGCAAATTAGCAAGTAGGCGATTCCCGATTCAAATAACCCCTAAATCAATAAATTTTAACAACCTACTAGGTCATGGAAAATAATCAGCATTGCTGCACATTCGGGGATTGCTCTAGGCCTCAATCTTGATATAAGAATCACTGCTCTTGACGTAAAATCAGGAGAGGCACGAAAGCAACTGTGGTGATCCATTTTTCGCCTCGAAAACATTCTCTCTATTATAACCGGGAGAGTGTCTTGCCTCGGAAGCGCTTCTTATTCCGCATCACCACCTTTTCTCGGACCACGATTGGATTTGACGATTCCTGACATCGCTCAGCCGATCAATAAGCTCAAATAGACAATAAACATGGATGAAGAGCAAATAACTAATCAAAATATCGTTTTAAGATCCCTTGTGCCCACCCAATCGCTCTATTTCTTCTACATGGTTGATCTTTCCTTGATTACCCACAAAATTATCAACGAAGTATATACAATAGACTACTCACAGCTAGATTAGGTCCGGGTCGAAAGCTGCATTGCCTTCTACAGCCAAATAATTGATTCTTGGGCGTCGAGTATTTATCCGTCCTTCTTATTTCAAGACGGTGAGACCATGCAAATACAGAAAACATCTCAATTTCAATTCTCTCTCGCCCTTAATTACTACAGCGCGCACATTGTGCTCAGTCGACCTTACCTAAGCGGATATGCATCCAGAAACAGGAGCAGTCTAGGAGATCCTAGCGAACACCCTGCTCATAATATTACCTCCGGCTGTATACAGGCCTCCCTGGCTGTCATTGTACTACTACCAGATCAGCCCAATTTAGATTGGTGCTACCAAGTTCCACAGTGGTGGAACTTACTCCATGTCCTCACACAAGCTATTGTCATTCTCCTTTTTCATATTTCAATAGAAACGTTGCCAGCAAGCGTGGAAGAAAAAGACCCAGCTCCTTCGGAATCGTCACCAGCGAATGTTATTTGGGCCAGAGTGAAAGGGGACTCTCTTGGCTGCACTGTTTTTGGGGGAGACTTCGCAAGCCGCTCGACGGGCTTTCCATTTTTTCAAGAGTCGTATTCAACATATAGCGCCGAACCAAAATTTCAAGCTGGAAGGCACAGTTTCAATGATCGATTTATCACAAACTTCCTGGGATTCCAATATCCCATGGCTTCGCGATTCACCCAGAAAAAACATATCGTGTCGTCAGGACAAACTTCAGGAGCTGAATTTGAAGAACCTGAAACTAATAGATTCTCCCAATGGCTGTGGAAGATGTTGTATGCCAGTTCAAGACATGCAGAGTGATCAGTATCTTGTGGCTCCAAGCGTTTCTATAATATTAGATACTAATATAAATCTACACGCATCCATTTTCGATTATGTGTAGAGACAGTGGGATGTCACAATTTAACTCCAAAGAGAGGGAAGCTATCTTCAATATACTACAGCCGATGCTCTTAAAGCCGGCCGACGTAGTAAATAACTTGACTTGCTCACTGAATTCTCTTGCAATTTGAGGTTCATCGAAAGAATTTTTCCCCGAGGACAGGGCGGTTGAAGCCATGACTGAGAAGTTCTGAGGGCTGCCTTGCCTTGGAAGAGGTTGAGGGTGTGAAATGCCTAGCTTGCGTCTGGGTGAACCTCTTTATTGATTGCGTCTACTCCCTTTTTCGTACACACGGTCGTTTGGAGTCTGTTCACATCATTGCCTGGTATAGGGCCTCGACTCGCGTATACTCTGGTCGAAGTTTTCACCGGGACACGCTGTTATCAGACAGGGATGTAGTATGAAGTGGCACAAGCTGGGTGGTTGACATAGCAAGGCTATGCCCAAATTTCGAGCCTCAGCAGGGCTCCTGTTCATATGCCAACTCTGAGGTCGGTTGGATTGTGGGACGAGTTTATGCATGCATGACATCGAACTATATACAGGGCCGGTCACACGCATGCCGCTAGCCACGTAACTCCCTATCTATGTTCAACCGACTATTTTTCAATTTTCTCCTCTCTTTGGCTACTGCTAAACAACTTTCGTGTGTGATTTCGTTTTGCCACTGCCACTGATGTTTTCTTCAGGCTGATCTCGGTGAACCCACATTAAATGGCCTTTCTTTGGCCCTAAGCCCGGTATTTCTCTTGACTGGCAACTGGCAGTGGGTAAACAAGTGCTTTTTGTCCATTTCGGATAAGACTTTTAGGTGATAATGAGAAACTCCATATGGGTATTGTTTTAAGTATGGGTTTTGTATGATGCATTATCATCTCTCCTGGTCCCCGTTTATATAAGGCTATTTGAAGTACCACAGCCTAATCCGGAAATAATGTGTTCTTCATAATCTGTAACTCATGAGATGCTCCCGGAAAGATATTTATATGACCCGACCAGGGACATCTCGCATTGGAAAATAATAAACTTCTCAGGGTTGATTCGAAACTCTATACAGTATATATCTCGATCTTGAACTCTTTGCTTTAGGAAGCTAGCCAGACGTGACAAGCCGCTTCTTCCCGATGCTATTAGTGAAGATGGAATAATCGTCCTCCAATTTTGGCAAGTTTACCTCAGCGAAACCCTAGAGATCAAGCGATCGGCGACGCTCGGCGAAGTAGTCAATCACACGACCAATATGTTTTTTTTTTTTGGAAAAGGGAAGGTGATGTGGGCAAATACAGGAAACTGGATGGAGACAAGCTGGAAATTTACAAGGGATAATCGTGAATTTTGGCAGGTCATGAGAATGCCGTTGAGCATCGCTACCTATCTATATGTATCGGTAGAACGTCATGCAATCTATCCCGGATAAGATATTGTACCGTAGAGACAGAGGATAATGATGAGGTGTTATTGATGGAAATGGCTTACACCGTTTGCCCCTGGGTCATAACGTGCGTATATGGAACTTAGGGCCTTCTAACGTAATTCCCGGGCGGCCGGTGCATCCCGGGCGGCCGGTGTTTTTCTCCACCACCCCCAACGCGTATTCCACCCTCAACTTTCAACAACCACCATGCCACCATTCAGGCGTAAATCGAAACAA